>PVKM010002640.1:0-63201 GCA_004027735.1 Carollia perspicillata | reverse complement strand
TTTTTTTTACACAATAACAAGGTGATTTGCTTGGTTCTCCAATTTCTTTTTGCAAATCTGGCTGACTCAGGGTTGGTGGCTAGACTGAGTTATCTTCTAAAGTGTTTTCAGTATTTCTGCAAAATGATTGTAGAGCACACATAATAGAAATTTAAGCAATCTTTACTAATTTCTTAAATTTACAGGATCCACAATATTTACTACTTTACATCTTATATACTCCATCTGTGCCCTTTAAAATAGAACATGAGCATAGTGCTTTCTTACACTATTTAAATAAAATATCACAACTACAATATTAACATTACTTATGGTAAGGGTGTGACTGAGTAAATAATAGCAACTGAAAGGAAAGCATTTTCATGTCTATTGGGGTCAGTATAAATGCAACATGAAAAAATAACTTCACAGAGTATGCCTCTGTCAGCAAGATGAACAACCAACCCATCAGGGGCAGAGGGAGATCTTCATAATGGGGATGGAATTTTTGTTAATGTTATTTATTTAGAGCACATTATGATGACTTTTATTTCAGTTGGAGGTTTTAGATTAATTTGCATAATTGCATCAATTGCAAGAATGCCTTAGTAGAATAATAGAGTTATTATTCTACTACAGTTATGTATCTTTAACTTGTATACTGTATATGTATAATATATAAATTACATTAACATATATATCATTTATAACCATATTTGACTTACTTATATATCAATTGAAGAGGATTAACTTATAATAAAGTTTAAATAATAATAGAATGATCTATAAATATATAGATCATTTGTATTATATATGAATTAAATTCTATTTATTAGTTACAGATATAAACTATTTTACATGGAAATATAGCATTATTTTTGCCTATATTTAAAATATATAATATTAATATATATGCAGAAGAAATAAATTCATTTCTAGCAAAATGGTAATTTTATTCAACGTATTTGTTAACATTTAGCTCTAATTGTTGATTTAGCCTAATGATTTAACTTTCCAGTGGCAAGGGAAAATTGGACAGATTATTTAGAGGAACTAATTGAATATGGGCTTATTCTGTAAAAGATTGGAATATACACTTTGGGTTTAATTAGCATGCTAGATACCTAAAATAAATCATAATCAATTATGTTGGTGTTCTTATACATATTAATTACATTGAAAGGATTACAGGTTTTTAAAATTTGTTTATTTTTTCAAATACATATAAATGGACCAAAAAGACAATTCATAAAAGGGGATACAAAATTAGTAAGTAATCATAAAATAAATAAAAGGAATGATGGTAAATCCTTGGCTTGTGTGGCTTGGTAGATCGAGTACCAGCCTGCAAACCAAAGGGTTGCTGGTTCCATTCCCAGGCAGGGCACATGCTTGGGTTGTAGGCCAGGTGCCCAATAGGGAGCATGCAAAATGTAACCACACACTGATGTTTAACTCCCTCTCTCCCTCCTTTTCCCTCTCTCAAAAAATAAATAAAATATTTAAAAAAGAATAATGGTAAATCAATTTTATTTTATATTAACAAATATTTCATTTTAATTCTAAATACTGAAGTTTTTACAAACATTTAAATAATAAAATATATTCTTAATCCTTCTAGGAGTGAAACTACTGGTACTACTTTCTGGTTCCCTTTTTAAATTGCAAGTCTTTTGCGTGGGTATCTCATAAATAACTAATTTTATATCTATTTTTAACTTGTTATGTAAAATCTTCAGATCCTTTCCATATTATCTGAAAAAATTCTTATCTGAGGGACATCTAGGAAGTTGAGGCGAGGTGTGGTATCATTATTTTATTACTTTGCTCTTCCAAAAATACCTGGCAGAATGATGGTGATGCTGTCCACATACAGGTTCTCTCCATATGACCCTGTGGGAAGGGAGCACTTGGGGAACCAGGCATGGTCACTGCAATTGGATCTCTTGTCTAGGTTTTGTGAAAGTCAGTGACATTGAAGATAGTTGATGACATTATATTTCTCTCTTTTTTCTTTATTGTACCTCACCTCGTCTACATTGTTCATTTTTCCTATATTCCATTTTTAAAATAGTGTTCATCTTCTCCTGTCTTGGACTTTGGCACTTAGTTGTACACAGAGAGTGATTTAGCTCAGTTTCTGATATTGAGATCAATATTTCTGATATTGCTTGTTCTAATATTAAGGGTATCTTTCTTTTTTCTCCTTTACTTAATGGATATTTCTTATTTTTTCTATTAAGAACTATAGGACTGTTTGGCGAGAAAGCTGAACCTGTTGAAATATAAAGTACAGAATGCACTTGCCAGGTGTTGGTGGGAGCCCGGCTGGATCACTGGAGTGCTCGTGTACTGTGCTTTTCACATTGGCTTCCAGTAGCTCGGCATATTGATTTTACAATTTATGGCTTTCAAAGCTATTTGCAGCCTTGATTCTTCTCATGGTTCCAATTCATTTATGTCAGTCAGGAACACTGAAATTGTCCCACGGCAGCATGTTTCCTTTGTAGCTCTGATTTTTTAATAGTTTATTCATTTAAATTGGTATTGAAAGTTAACATTGACTTTCCTTTTTAATATCTGGCATTTCTCAAGTTCTGGTCCCACGTATTTTGGGCTTATTATATATATGCTTAAAAGGACAGCACTGGTAGGTAGCAGTACTTTATAAATTTCCCTTGCATCATCTCAGTTCCGATGACCGATTCAGATAATTTGTTGGGTTATCCAAATCAGGAATATACTTTATATTAAGTTAACATGTCACAAATTATTATGTTAAGATAAATATACATAAAAAATACATTAGCTACTGGGTAAATAAATTCTAATAGTTCAGATCTGCTCATTTATTCTTTTTAAAATATTTACTGAACACATTATGTATGTTAGGTGCTGCAATACAACAGTGAACAACACTATCAAGGCCCCTTTTTTCATGAAGCTTACTTTTAAGACAAAGGAGATAGAAGCCAGAAAATCAAAGAAACATTATATGTGCTAGTAACAAATGCTAGGAAGAATAATACAGCATTGTAAAGGGGTCTGCAAGTCACTATTTTAGAAGGAATGTCAGGGTAGCCTCTTTGATGAGATGGTAATTATTATTATTATTTTTTAAATATTCCCTGTTTGATAGAAATAAAAAGGCTCTAGTGTCTTTCACATATATAGTGCATGTTTTTGTCCATAGGGAGTCCAGAAGGGGTGGCTCTTCTGTCAAACACCTGGAGATCACTCTTTTGTCTGAGAAAATCAGGGACTACTGTTCTTGTCTTTTGGCCTTTGTGAAAAGCTATGGTCGTATGTCATTCTCCAGGCTCCTGGGCAGACGCTGCATTTCCATTTCTACAGTTTGGTATTTCATGTTGCCATGGAGTCATACCTTCTTGGCATTATTTGAAGGAATAATGGAGATTTTTCCACTCTAGGATAATCTATCTACTCTAGGATATTTAACTCTATGTATTTTAGGATTTGATATTTAGATGAGTTTTATACATTGAAGAAATAATGTCCTGAATACAACCTCAGTAATTTTATCATTAGTATAATACTAAACTCATCAGTTATTATAACAAAATGTTAATGGTTGAAATTACTACATTAAATTAAATCCTTTTCTAGTTTATCCACGACTAAAAATAATAACATTAACATTAAAAGTTTTTACAATGTAGACTAAAATGCTCCTAAAACATTTTAAATTTGTTTTAATTTGATTATATTTGGTTATATGTGTGTTTCTAATGCATGTAAGCCTGGATTATAAAATATAATTTATTTTATTATGAAGAAAATAGCCACAGAGACCTCTCATTTTGATAGCTTGGTTTTAAAGCAAAGAAAGAAAATACAAAAAAGCACCTACACAAGTTTAAAAAATTAAATAAATGGTTACTTAGAGGTTCTGAAAGAGGCATATGCATATTATATATTTAATATGTTGTAAAAAAGTTAGAAAAAATTAAAGCACCAGAAAGGAGAACCATTAAAAGATATAATAAGTAAGTTTATGTGGTAATGTTGAAAAGGACCATTTTAATCTTAGAAAAAATATTTGTTGGAATATATTTCAATATGTTAGAATTTGTTGCTTTTTGGAGATGAATATTTCTCTTCCTATATAGTAAAATACATACCTATCTGCATGACAAGAAACAGATGTAAAGCCTTCAAAGAATTATGGAGAATAACTCCACAATTGGTGGTGCCAAGTGACAAGACACACTTGTCCATCTTCCTGAAACCTTAGGATAGCTACAAGCCTTTTATGAATCTAGCAGTGGAAATAAAGAAGTAGATGATAACTACTCCAAAGGAAATACATGCATAACAGTGACATCAGCATGTCCTTTCTCTTCACCTGCTTTGTCTGCACTTCCTATCTCCAAGGCAGTTTTGCCTTCTCATTTCTAAAACTCACCTCTCCTGCTGTTTACTGAGGTTTCCTCGCTCCTCATAAAATAATCTTCCCTGTATTCTTCTTCTCTCTCTGGAACCTGCTTATACCCATTTTCCCATCTCTTGTCAAACTTTAGAAACAGTGTTCTATATTTGGTATATCTCATTCTTTATGTTGTATGTATTTCTAAGTGCAACACAATCAGTCTTTCATTTTACTAGTTGATGCTTTCTTCAAGTTATCAGGACCTTTCTAATTTCCAGTTTCTGAGTCTCTGCTCTACTGAATGTGTCTGTAACATTTTTGGCTTCTATTTTTCCACCTCTCACTTGGATGAATCGTCTCCATTATGGTACATTCTTCATTTCCCTCCTTCTCTAAATGGATGTTTTCAAGAATCCTTCACCAATCTTATTTTTCAGATTCCTATTTCTCTTTTTGGATTATCTCAAAGACTTCTACTGTTTACTTATTAGTTCTAAGAAAATAACAGATCTATATATTCAGTTCTGGCCTTTTAAATAGGTGAAGGATTCCAGTTGCCTGTTGAGTATTTCCTCCTGGTTGTCATTCTGACATGTTAAACTCAACATGCACAATGTCTAAATCATCATGTTTCATGTTCTTGTGTTTCTCTCAACATTCCTCTTGTTAAAAGCCACATAATTTTCAAGACATAGTGCGAATATAACATTTTTCTTAAAGCCTCTAATAATGTCAGTAGGGAAGCTAATTGAAATAAAAAAATCAGGAGTTCTGGACAACATGGAGGCATAGGTAGACACACTTTGCCTCCTCGCACAATCAAAATAGGACAAAAACAATTTTAAAACAAAAAGCAACCAGAACTGATAGAAAATAGAACTGTATGGAAGTCCAACAACCAAGGAGTTGAAGAGACATTAGTCTAGACCAGTGGGAGGGGCGGAGTCAAGTGGCCAGGCGGAGAGGGGTCACAGCAAACTGGTGGCTGGTGAACCCAGTGAGGCAGCAGATTGTGGAGGTGTGTGGTGAATTAGGCAGCTGGCAGTCCAGGCGGTCCCACATTTGTGCACAGATAAACCAGGCAAAGATAGGGAGCGAGATAGACGGAGCAACCCAGGGTCCCAGTGCTGGGAAATAAAGCCTCAAAACACCGATTGAAAACACTTGTGGGGGTTGAGGTGCCAGGAGAAACTCCCAGCCTCACAGGAGAGTTTGTTGGGGAGACCCATAGGGTTCTAGAATGTACACAAACCCACCCACATGGGAAATAGCACCAGAAGGGCCTGATTTGCTTGGGGGAAGCTGAAGGTGACTGAAATCTGGCAAAGAGCAGAGCAAGCACCATTGTATCCTCTTGGACCCCTTCCCCACATACAGAGTCACAACCCAGACACTGGGCTGCCCCGCCCTGGTGAACATCTAGGGCTCTGCCTCTCACTATGTAACAGATATGTCAAGACAAAAAAAAATGGCCCAAATGGAAGAACAGATCAAAGCCCCAGAAAAAATACAACTAAGCGACAAAGGGTAACCAACCTATCAGATGAACAGTTCAAAACACTGGTAATAGGATGTTCATAGAATTGGTTGAATTGGGTCACAAGTTAGATGAAAAAATGAAGGCTACGCTAAGTGAAATAAAGGAAAATGTACATGGAACCAATAGTGATGAGAAGAAAACTGGGACTTTAATCAATGGAGTGGACCAGAAGGAAGGAAGAAACATCCAATGAGAAAAGAACGAAGAAACAAGAATTCAAAAAAAAAAAAAAAAAGAGGAGAGGCTTAGGAGCCTCCAGGACATCTTTAAACGTTCCAACATCCAAATTATAAGAGTACCAGAAGGAGAAGTGGAAGAGCAACCAGTGGAAAGCTATTTGAACAAATAATAAAGGAGAACTTCCCCAATCTAGCAAAGGAAATAGACTTCCAGGGCGTCCAGGTAGCTCAGAGAGTCCCAAAGAAGTTGGAACCAAGGAGGAACATATCAAGGTACATCATAATTACCTTAGCTAAGATTAAAGATAAGGAGAGAATCTTAAAAGCAGCAAGAGAAAAGGAGAGAGTTACCTACAAAGGAGTTCCCATAAGACTGTCAGCTGATTTCTCAAAAGAGACCTTACAGGCTAGGAGGGACTGGAAAGAAGTATTCCAAGTCATGAAAGGCAAGGACCTACATCCAAGATTACTCTATCCAGCAAAGCTATCCTTTAGAATGGAAGGGGAGATGAAGTGCTTCCCAGATAAGTTCAAGTTAAAGGAGTTCATTATCACCAAGCCTTTATTATATGAAATGTTAAAGGACTTACATAAGAAAAAGAAGATAAAAAACATGTACAATAAAATGATAGAAAACTCACAGTTATTAGCAACCACACCTAAAACAAAAACAAAAACAAACTAAGCAAACAACTAGAACAGGAACAAAACCACAGAAATGGAGATCACATTTAGGGTTAGCCATAGGGGAGTGGGAGGAGGAGAGAGGGGGGAAAAGGTACAGAGAATAAGTAGCATAGATGGTAGGTACAAAATAGACAGGGGGAGGGTAAGAATAGTATGGGAAATGTAGAAGCTAAAGAACTTATAAGTATGACACATGGACATGAACTAAAGGGGGGAATGTGGTTGGGAGGGGGTGTGCAGGGTGGAGGGGAATGAAGGGGGGAAAATGGGAAACTGTAATAGCATAATCAATAAAATATATTAAAAATAAAAGTAAAGAAAGATTCTAGTATCTTTGACAAATAAATGGCAAGGAACTAAAGAATGGATGAAAAAGAACCCATAAATTAAAGGAAACTCAAGATACATAATCAATTTTAATATGTACCATTTGGGTACTTGTTCTAACAAATTGTCAAAAATATCTCTAGGTCTAGAGAGGAACTCATAGTGATTACTGAATGGATATTTGATAAAATTAAAAAGTTATTTTTTAAATTAAAATATTTAAATTAAAAAATTTAAAAAAGTCAATCCTTAAATAAAATATAAAGGCTTTAAGTCAAAAGGCTCTATAGCCCAGTGGTTAAGAACCTATGCATTCAAGTCAGGCAACCCTGGGTTTAAATCTGATTAACTTTGTGAACTTTCTCAAACCTTGTTGGTTTCTTTTTCCTATTAAACAAAGACAATAACAACACCTAATTTATAGTCTCATGAGTAATAAGTGAAAACAGTTTATCAATAACAAAACAATCTATCACTGTGTATATGCTGAATGTGTGTTAGTGATTATTATTATTATTATTAAAAATAAAATAAAATTATTACAAGTATAGTGTATGATTCTAAATGCCAGTTTGAGCTGGAGTGATCTTGTCTACCTTAGAGTAGCAGTAAAAAATAAGAAAAGGAAGGTACCCTTTTTTAAAAAAGACTTCTAGAAGTTGCCTAACTTGTTTTCAAAATATACCTGCAAGAAAGTCTGTGAAATTTGTCCTTCAGTTGGGTCTTGCAGTTTGCAAGGCCATTGCAAATAAGGTAAGGAGAAGTAAGAATGAAGTTTCAAGTAGGCAATTAAGTTTTCCTGCTCCAAAAACTACGGTATTTCCAAGTTTAGCAAGATTCCAATTAAACTTAAGTATATCAGTTGTATAGCTTAATTTATGCAATAAATGTATTTAGTGATTCCTGCTAGGAGAAAAGCATCTATAAGTAAGTTTATAGATAAACTTGAGAAACATGATGATAGTCTGATTTCAGGGCTCCCTAGATTCACATTCAGGATTAATGTGAATAATGTATGGACTGCAATTTTAGATTTGATGTGGAATAAGAAATGCATATGAACGTTGCAAAATAATCATTTTGGCTTATAAAGGTAAGAAGAAAAGATTTTTTGGCTTATAGATTTTTAGGAGCCTTTCAGACACAGTTTTTTTTAGGCATATATAAAATGACATAAAAAACTTATTGTAATGACCAAAAAGATCTCAATACATATTTTCCTCATATAATTCTAAAGTTAGGAATATTAGTAGAGAGATAAGACAATTACATATGATTTCAAGTGTGATAAATACCTGCATATTATCAATTTGTGAATGTTAGTAGTTAATTTAAACAATATTTTAAAAAAACTGTATTATAAAATATTAAACACAAAAGGGTGGAGAGAAAAATAAACCAAATTCTCATAAAATAATCAAATTCAGTAGTTTTTATGATTTTGCCCATTTAACTACTCCATCTCTCCAATTTTTTCAAATTATTTTAAAACAAATCCCAATATCATGCCATTTTACCAAAGCAGTATCTTTAAGAAAATATTATGTAATCATTAATTGACAAACAGTATGTATTTACCACGTGTCTCCTGGATGTTTGGAAAGATATGTCAAGGTTTCTTAAATGATGCTTTTATCAAGAAGGTAGAACACTTTGATTCACAAATTCTTCATAATCTCTTTTATGCAGCTTTATCCTATATTGCAGTTATTCACAGAATTTAGTGTTAAAATACTTTCCTTCTGTTTGATGGAAAAAGAAGATTTAGGATATAAACAGGTCTAATTATAGTCAATATTCAATTTATTCATCTAACTGCCACAGGAAACCTGACCTATATGGTCAGACTAGTCTATTTAAGACAAGATAATCTTACCAGTTTAAAACTCAAAATCTTTTTCACAAATAAAACTCTTGCTAATTCAACACAGAAGTTTATGCTTTGGGCAGGTATCAGTCTTCCTCACCATCCCATCTCCACCTTGTAATATAAATTATATATTCCTTGTACATCTGAATAGTCTGATTCTTTCTCCTTTTTGAGTGGTATTCATAAAAATCAGATAGAATTATTTGTTCTGAGATTACTAGAATAAACATTTTAGAAATCATTGGAAAAACACCACAATATATTTTTAAAATATTTCTTGAAACTCTTTCCCATAGAAGTAAGTATTGTTAAAAGAAGGGGAAGGGTTGTCAAGAAACATGTGTAAAGGACCCATCAACAAAGGCAAGGGGGTGGGGGTGAGGATTGGATGTGGGACGTGGGGGTGGGTATGGTGAGGGAGAGTAATGAGGGGAAATGGGGACAACTATAACTGAACAAAAAGAAAAAGAAAAAAACTTATTACATGAGACAAAAAATAATGATACATATTTTGAAGTTTATTACAGGTTTGTTTTAAGGAGTAAAAACTCCTTTATAGTTAAATACATTCTTCTCATTCTTTTTTAACTCTATATGCTTATATTCTTTCTTGCTTATCCAGTTTACAAACTCATGAAAAGTAAGAAGTATTTCAAAATCAAGCTAAAGAATATACTGCAACAAAACAAACAAGCAAGCAAAATATAACCAAAGACATTGAAATAGAAAATGGGATGACAGTAACTAGAGGGGAGAGGGGAGAGAATTTCAGGGGAAAAAGGGAAGGGATTTTAGGAACAAGTGTAAAGGACACATGGACAAAAACTAAGGGGGGTGGAAATGGGAGGGAGGTGGGGAGCACTGGGGGGTGGACTGGGACAGGAGTAAAAGACAGAAAACTGTACTTGAATAACGATTAAAATAAAAAAATAAAGAAAAAAGAATATACTATTTTGATTTCATGGGTTGATAAAACAAAAATTTTGATGTTTGATAATAAACCTCTGCTTTCTTTAATCCTCACCCAAGCATTTATCCATTAATTCTGGAGAGAGGAAGGGAGGGAGGGAGGGAGGAACAGAGAAAGAGAAAGAGAAACACTGATTGGTTACCTCTATATGTGCCCCTACTGGGGACCAAATCCACAACCCAGGAAAATATATCTCTTTTTAAAATATTAGGTTAATTTCCTTATAAAAGAAAGCTGAAATTTTATAAATAGCCAGTATAATTATCACCTTAACCTTATTGTTATACACATATCCATGGTCAATCTTCTAATCATATACATATATGGTGAAATTGGAGTGAAGATAATGATTATCTACTAAATCTGTAATTAAAACTGAAATCTTACTTTGAGTATGTTCTATATTTGAAATGAAAACAAACAGTACTTTGTAACATATTTGTAACAAAGAAGCAAACACCTATATAGCTGTGTTTTAAAAGGATGTATTTTATGCTTCTTAGGAAAAATGTTCTGAGGTTTTGCTTTTCCTTTGTTCTTGTTGATGAAATTGTATGCATGAAGCCTCATCACACATCTGCAACACTACAACTTTGAATTTTAAGTTGATATTGCCTGTAGTCAAGTGTGAGTTGTGAATTTTAATACATTTCTTTCAATTGTTCCCTACAGCAAAGATGCAGAAAATACTTATTTCCCTGGTTAGTATCAAATTCAAATGAAATTTATCATTTGAACCAAGGAGAAGACTCTAAGGTACGACCCTTCCTATAAAAATGCATAATGAGGGAAAATATTAATGATTTAATGCATTATTAAATTAGAGAGGATCAAGTTTCTTTCTATTTTACTTAGATATAATTATAAAATCTCCAGTATAGTTATTTTTCCCAGCTTGTCTAAGGAAGAGATAAAAATCCTGTCTCCCTAGTCTCATAGAAAACATGACCAGAGGCAATACAAGAAATTGTGAAGATTCAGAGATAGAAATTGTTAGTAGGAATTTTATCCAACTCCATTCAATTCTTACAGCTCTAAGTATATTATTAAAAATATTTAAGAAAATTTTCACCCAGATAATCAGAGGTTTAAGTTTTTTTAAGTTCTTTATTTTTCACACTGATCAGAAAATAATTTAAAAAAAATAATTTGTTACCTAAATTGGGTTAAATTAATTCCCACTTTTTCCATGGGCTTCTGACATAAAGAAAAATAGTAGCAGGACTTGGTTCCAGTAACATCCCTAAATTATAGTGAAAATGCTATTTCATTGACAAGCTTTTCTGCCTGAAAATCAACAGAACTTATTATTGATATCAGTGTGGTAGCTACTGTGACTAAGTGAAAATTTATGGGTGGTAAAAGCACAATTTAAAAGTGTCATATATGATATGCCAATACCATATCTTTTATATTTGTAGTATGCTTTAACTAGTGCAAATGTTTTAGGACATATCTCTCATATGGACTACTTTTAGGAGCAATTCTAAGAATTATCATAAGATTATAAATTATTAGACTTTATAAAGTCCTTTTCCTATTTATTTTTGCTCCAAACTGTTGATGAATTAAGGTGCAATAAATGATTAATGAATGATTAGAAGAATGGTATTATTATTATTATTATTATTATTATTATTATTATTATGTAAGCATTCATATAAATGGGATAGAATCTACTCTGAATGTTGCAAAGTGAAAGGCTAGTGAAGAGAGATAAATTGAGAGTTTGAGACCAGAATTATTTGGGGGAAAAAGCAACTTATGAGTTTTGACTCCAATGTGTGTGTCTTGTATAACTATACTTTTGCTGTTCTCACCTGACAAGTATGGAGCCTAGGGAACATCCAACTATTATTGAATGTGTTGGTCCTATATTACTCTAGTTTACTCAACTCCAGATAAATTCCTCACAAATTTGTCCATCATTCTTGACTGTAGTGCTTTACCCAGACCAACTGCCTTGGTGGGTAGCTGTGCAACTATCTTTCTCCTCTGTCCCCTAATATTAAAGTTTAGTGCTTTACTCTCTGGAATGGCTCAACAACCTACTGAGGACATACTAGGGTAGTTAGCATATAGGAAGTTAGATAGCTTATAGGAAGGTAGGAGTAGATAGTGTGAGAGCTTCTAAACAAATTCAAGCTCTTTGTTGCTGTTCTCTGTTACAGATCTGCATCTTAACATTCATACACTGTTGCTAGGGAAGGGAGAGAAATAGGCTGGTGTTGTGGGGTAATACAACCACTTCCCACAAATGTTCTGTGGTGAAGGCTACCTAATTTACCATTATAGTCATGAGATGAGGCCAGCCCTGTTGGGTGGTGTTTGAAAAGGTTAACGGTTGTACAAGAGCTTAGAATCTGCTGTTATGCCCAAACACAGCAACTGTTCTCGTGGTGTCAGTATTTCTTTTACTGTTTTTTATTATAATCTCATATTTCTATTTTATTTGGTTATGTTGTCCCTTAACATAAGTCAGCACAAATCTCTTTTTGAAAAGAAATAGAGCATAATGGACATGTATTTTGAGGGAGTAAGAATGAAATTAGTGAGGTTATGTGCAAAAGCACATTTTCCCATCTATGTCCCTCACTTCCCACAGACACAGGCACATGCAGCATACAGCGCAGATACAACAATTTAATATGAATAAGGGCAGGTCAGTTCTGAAGTATTAATTGACTTAGGAAGTTCATGATATGAATAGAATGGAATGGGCTGGTTAGACACACATTGTCTAATTTGTTTATTTGATTAAAAAAGTTTTCAATAACTGAAGTATATTTGAAAGCATCTTTCTAGGCCAAGAATTGTTATAGACACTGGAATTACAGTAGTGAAGAAAACAGACAACAATTTCTGCTTACAGAGGTTTAGATATTAGTGATAGCTAAAAATGTCTTGCTTTCTGCCAAGCACTGTTTAAACTGGTTTATATGTTTTAAACCTCACACCAACTCCATCAGACAGAAACTATTAACACAGATAAGAAAACTGAGGTTTGAAAGGTTAAGTTGACTTTTCTGTGGTCATGCAACTAGGATATGATGGTGCTGAGATTTGGATGAGATCAATTTATCTCTAGACGCTGTGCACTTAAACACTTAAAAAGCTGGGTCTTCATGGAAGCTTAAAAATGTTAACATTTGTAAAGCAACTCTATTCTAAAAACTAAGCATTTCCTATCCTCCCATAACTACTTTCTGGTAATGGTCAGTAGATGATTTGAGGCATTGGGATTTGATTCAGTGGGAAATATACTATATTTTGACTCTGCTGTCCTAATTTTAAGCAACTGTAACCAAATCAGTCAGATTTGTGCTAAGATTAACATTCAGTAGTGTTGTATTGCCACAACATTACACAGTTTATACATGAGCACATTAAGTTCTCTACTGCTTACTGGAATGCTATTGGCCATATGATTACTATTAACATGAGCAAGCTTGGAAGAGAAGAGCAAGGACATTACTTCCATGCATTCTAGTCATTGCTCCACTGTGATCTGTTATGATTGGGAACCATGCATTTAAGCTCCGTGAACCTCCATTTCTACCCCTAAACAAAACTACTAGCAACCTTCTTCAGCACCAGCAGAATGGCTATGCAGATCTGACATGAAAATGTAAATAAAAGGACTTTGACATTTTAAAGAACACCACCAGGATCACAAGGTCCACACATAACTTTCCCATGTAACCATAGTTTCCTTCCTTCCTGGTGACCAACCTGGACATTGCCTTCCAAATAAGGGATAAGTCCAAATTTTAAGGACAGGGATAGGACATTTAGCCTATTGTGTAGCAAGCATTATGAGAAATCATTTTCAAGATCCTTATTTAAGAGAGGAAAGAATGAAAGGATAAAGAGAAGCACCCTATGCATAGTAGTCACTCAACAAATGTTAGTTAACTTTCTTTATCCTTTTCCCTGTAACACACACACAAGAATATATTCCTATGCATTTATGTACAAACTTAAGAACCAAGTTAAAGAAAATAGAAATGTATTTTGCTTCTTAAGAGCATCATGTTTAGAAACTTTTAGTCCCCTTTTCCCTTTGCCTTTCTGAACATGAGATGTTTCTGAATAAAAATATCTGAAAGGAATGATCATTTCTTATAGCAACAATTTTCAGAATGAAATGTACAATGTTCAGTTTTGGTATCAATAACCAGGTCCTTAATGGTTAAAAGTGAAGGCCTTGAGGGGAGCATATAACCAAAGTCATGCCTGGCAAGACAAGAATCAGAACATAGAGAAGCAAGTGACCCTAACACTATCTAACCTCCTTCCCTGGAGAAAGTAGATGATCCCAGATCCTGAGTTGGGGAGATGGTGATAAGATGCTGGATAGCCAATGGAAGCAGCAAACAGAGTCTAATGATCACTGAGGATTCTGAAAGGAAGCCACCACTCAGATGACCCCACATGTACCTGGCAGAGCAGAATGGTCAGGCACTCAGAGGCCTGTGTTCCCACATGATATCCATAGCACCCACCTAACTATGGCTAGGGAATTTTTGTGGGAGGACACCATAGAAAAGAGTGCGGGTAGCTGGCTCTGTAGAAAGGACTGTGCATCTCCCTATCTGGGCTGACAAGAAAATGTAGCAAGAGCATAGTGAAGTGACAACTGGCAAGATGAGTGGGACACAGACAAGGGGCACCATTGAGCCACATTTCATGTTGCATGACTAGAGATTCAGATGAAGAATGACAACTGGACATGTAGCAATTGGTTGAATAAAGAACACTATTCTGAAGTCCCAAGGACCTGAGGACTCCTCCCAGGGTCCTGAAACTCTCCTCTCAGGACATGGTCACAAAGCCACTTCCTTCCCAATATACCCAGTGATGAACTGAGGAAGAGAAGCAGTGTGAAAGGGGCAAAGTAAAAGGGTGGATACTCCTCCCACTGTTACAGTTACTGAATCCCAAAAATCCTTTTGATTGGATTAAAAGTTTTTTTTTTCTTTTCTCATAAACCAGTGCACAGAATACACTTGAAGGAGGCCAGGCTAATTATAGACATCATGAAATTACATTACCTCTAGGCTTGAGTTGGTGTTTGAGTGACATTTGCTATCCTGGTATAAGAATAGCGGGGGTTGGAGAAAGAAGCATTAGGTGGGCTGATCAGAGGAGGCCCTTTTGAGGAGATGGTCCTTGAGCAGCGTTCTGAACTACTGAAAGACTCAGCTAAATACTCATGGGGGAGAGTCAGTTAGAGCAAATGCAGAGCCCTGAGTCATGAAACATGACCTGGATGCTTTCCTATAATGATGCTTTTTGTTGTCACCAGACACATTCCCAGTTAGAGTGGCCCTGAGTACTGAGCTTAAGTCCTTTAAAGTAAGCATAACCCACTGCTGCTTGGACTGGACTCCAAGCTGCCTGCTTAGCTCTCACACATACCTTGGAACCACGGTTTCCTCCATCCCTGTGTTCTGCTGAACCTCGGCATTACCTCCATTTTCTACATGTTCACAGATGAAAGAAATGTTGGCTTTGTTTATGAGTCCCTATTTATTAACTGTTCACAAGTCTTCATCATCTCTTACCATCTTCTTCTGGTAGATTTTGGCTTCATGCTGATTCTCAGGCCCACAGCTAGAGTTTTCCCTGAATGTCTTCCCTAAGTGCCACCATTTGTCTTCAGAAACTTACAGTTATTGTCAGTTTGAGATTTCCAATTGTTCATAGCATCCCTAAGTCTCAAGAGTCTAGTTTGCTGATTTACTTATGGTTATTCCCAAAGCTTGAACTTTTCACAGGACGCCAGCTTTTCTCCATCAAGTTCAAAAACCAACCAACCACCCACCTACCCAACCAAAAAACCCCTAGAAAACCTATGTGTGTGTGACTCCTGTATGGCTTCCAGGATTCACAAAAATTCATGAGAGAAAATATGTTAATGTCTCTAGTCACAAGAACCCGAGGTCTGATAATCACAAGCTGATGACAAGGATTTGCTACTAGCCCCAGGTTATTCTAAAGCCCATGAACTTTCCACTGTGGCACATGGAATTTCATTCCAGATATTCTCTTCTGGAAGTATTTTTGGCCTGCCCTTCACTTATTCCTGACATTTTCTTCTTATTTACAAGACCCCCAACCCCTAGCCAGTTGGCAGCAATATAATCCTTATTTCTAAAATGGGGAAAATTGTAATAATAGTTACAGTGAGGGTCGACTGTGATTATACTTAATAAATAATGTTTATTCCTATAGTCTAGCTGTTGTTTTGTTATTGACCATGTGTTTTCTGGGGATTTACCAGGCATGGTCCCCAATCCCTCTAAAGGTATATGATTCTTCCCCCCACATTTTGTTTTACTGAGTATTACCATATTATCATAGCTCATACCAACACTTTATACTTTTCAACAAAAAGTACTGCAAAACATTTGATGTTCACTCCAATATTTTGTAATTGAGGGTGGAATTCAGTATGCTGTCCAATAGGGTCAACGTTTGAAGGAATAATGTTATCCTGTCATCATCATTCTCCTCATGACATCGACTCTGAGGACAGTAATCGTGAGGTGGTGGTAAATCAAAGTCTTAGAGAGATTAAATAGTTCCACTCTGAGTGTAGCAGACAGACAGTGACAGTAAAAAGCTCAAATGTCTGGACACTCACTATTAGAATGCCACCGAAGTCAAAAAAAGTATACCTTGCAGTACCAAATGTAAATGATTCCAGGTCTGTGGTGTCAATATTTTATCCATGTATTTCTTATATATCGATTATTTGAAGATAATTTTTAAAAACTCTTTTTCTCCAATTACACATTTGGAAGAATGTGTAATTCCAGTCAAGGTAAACATGAATTACTATTATTTGTACACTGCTAGAATGAATTATCTTCATTTTAAGGATATATAAGGAGAAATTTTAATATCTTCAGTTTGTTACATATAGGCAATAAAAATAACTTTCTATTGATTCTGAAAATGTACAATTAATAAAGAAGAAATGTAGGGTTTCTTATTATATTAAAACAGTGACTCACTCAAATATTTCCTTATTACATGTTATATAATAGTTACATGTGGTTTGCCTGTAATTTGGTGTGACAGCTGATTATTTGGAATTTCCATCAGCATATTAACCAAGCCCAGTGTCCTTCAAATCTATTAATTGATGATTCACTTATAATTTCTAATTATTTTAATATTATACACACAATCATATTTTTATCTTATTTAAGTTAATGGGATGTATATGGAAAATTCTTAAGCTCTATGACCAATTCATTCGGTAGCTGAACTGGATGCATTTTACCTATATTATATATGATGTATATAACATTATATAATGTTGCATGTATAATATTATAACAAATGTACTGAGTTACCATGGCCTCTGTCCCTCTCTATTCCCATTGTCTGTTATGACAGTTTCCACTCGATACCTTTTCTACACTAGTTATCAATTTTTGTAGAATCACAAACTCTCTAGGCTTTGGAAGGGAAGTAAAAGCAACCTAATTCCTTCCCACTTCTATTTACCATTTTCTCCTAAAGCAAAAACAAACAACAAAAACACATCTTCTAGTTTAAATGTTTATAGAAATTGGATGAGGAATTGTGTGAAGAGAAGTCTTCCAAGGTAAGAATAGCCCTCGCATGATAAAGTTTGAAACATGTTATCATGGTTTTAGATCTAAGTTGTAAAACGTTTTAATCTGCGTAGAGAAGAGGTTGACATTAGCTCACTTGGAGAAGAGACAGATAGGCAGGGCACGTGCAATGCACTTATGTTAAAGTGCTTGATAGTGTAGTGGACAATGAAGTGGGAGCTTTCAGGGCTTCATGTCCCAGACGATATAGAACATTCTTTGTTGGAAAAAATTTGACAGTGCACACTCACTTGCCAAGTAAAAAATGTTATTCCTTTATTTTGAGTAGATATAGCTGGTAGTGGCAGTGGCGATACAGTGCTATAGGTTTGACCTTTATTATTTTGTTACAGTGTAAATGTTTCTTAGTGAGAGGGGTGCTATGAGTACTAACTTTACCTACAAGTATGGCAGGAATATTAACCTTATTATTAAAGGAAAACAATTTTAGATACCATGTCACTCTAGGATACCACTTTAGATACCATGTTCAATACTAATAAAAGGAAATCTTACTATACCCCCACTGTTAGAGATAAATTAGTAGCCATAATCTCAAATCTCAGAGGAATGCTGTGTAATAAACCAACATGCCAAGTGTGACATTTTAAAGCTACTAATAGGACTTAAAACTTCAGTGTTATTATTTTTCTTTTTTTATGAACTACAAATAGATTTTTGGCCTCTGATTTGAGTAACACTCATGCTAGTATCATGAAGTTTGTTTGGTAGTTTTCAGTTTAGCAGACTCATAACAGATTTATAATTATTTCGCAACTGGTTTAAGAGAGGAATGAAGAAATTTGCGCTGATCTATATTTCACCCAGTTCATGACCACATTCCAGGATTGGTAATTTGGTCTTTGACTCTGTCATCTTTCTCTAACCTTTCTAGGAAAATATCCTATGCATCTGGCAGATACAAAAGACAGAAATGGAACTGGGACTTGAGCTCCCAATCCTCTGCTACTGAAATAGAACACTGACTAATGATGATTTCTCTAACAATATTAGTGTTGTTAGACTCTCCCACATCCTTTTGTTGAAGTTATCTGGCACTGGGGAGCCAAGAATGAACACACAAGGCGTATTTACTGCTAAAAAGCTATGCATCCACTAAAGACATTTAAAATTCCAAAATGAAATTATATGTACCACTTCACTGTGAACAGAATTTAAATATGCCACTCATGGATGAAATCATGAATTCTATTTTACTTTCAAATGCACATCTTTATAAAATTATATTCAGGTAATAACTAAACCTATTCCATTACAGAGGTATGACAAAGATGAAGTGCTGAGCTTCACAAATGAGAGGATCCAATTCATCTATGTTTTGTGAATTACTCATGCTTGACATTTGGGGAATTTATACCAATAAAAAGCATAATGAATCAAAAGTTAGTAAGTTTTCACTTTCACTTTCAAATATGGGGACATGAGAGGCACTGTCTGTGTGTGTGTATTTATGTGTGTCTATATACACCATATCCATTAAGATCTTTCCAGAATCTGTTTTTATCATCGGGGGGCCATGTGTCCTAAGTAAGCTCTAATATGGAAACAAGCAGGAAGTGGGATTTCATGGTCAGCAGTATACTTGTTTTCAGTCATGGATCAATGAAGAAAAAGCTTAGAGCTCTGCCTATACCCTGTGCAATCTCATTATGACAGGTTTCTAGGAAATCAATCTGTCTGCTGTTTATTGCACATTTCTCAGATAGATCACATTGAAATTCAGCCCTAAAGTTCAACTCTAGTTCTGTAGAAAACAGCAACAGTGGAACCAATTCAACGTTAAAGAATACATAAATATGTAAATAAAATAATAGCATATAGATAGGCTTGTTGTTGCTATAGCCTTTTAAATATACATATAAGAATACAGTTTTCTAAAAATAGTCTATAGAAATTTAAGTTTCCAAGTAGAATTTACTTGAAATTTTTCCAAAAAGGAATATTACACATATAAATTTGGGTGTCATGAAAATTATTGGTAGGAAAAAACCACTACTACAATTCTGTCTGGGGGATGTCACAGATCTTTGTCATGGGCAAGGTAATAGCATTAAGAAAGATACTCCTTCTGACAGTGTTCAGACAAAACCATCCTCATTTCCCTATCTGCTTTACAGAGAATTATATTACTGCAGAGGCTATTTACTTTAAAGCTGCAAGTAAAGTACTAATTCTCTCTCTCTTATTCATCTTTCTGTGAAATGAGAATGTAAGAGAGAATTAAGTAAAGTATTTAGTTAATATTTGCAAGGGATTTAAATGGGAAAACAAAAAGTCCTAATAGATGAATGCTGATATCTGCACTTAGATAGAATCAAAATGGTTCGCATCCCAGTTACTAAACCAGCTGCATGCATTCTCCCAGAGACCAATTAGATTACAACATACTTTTTCTTTAACAGGGGACTGAAGCTTCCAGAGCTTACCTCAATGAATGCAGGTTTGTGTATATATGCATAAATGTCATTTATCAATACTAATGTTAACAGTGCACTTCGTAAGTGGCCATTACAAATTCTCAGTAAGACTTGATTTTTCATTGCAAAAATACTACAGAAGTACCTTTATAAATTTATGTTCCAGATGGTAGTACCATCTGGGAGCTAACTTTCATTGTCTAATGGTTTCTGGCTGCATTTACATAAATTAGGCATCAACACCCACTTCTGGTTACAATCGTTTTCTTTACTGAGGTGATACTTAGTGGAATGTGCTGTGTGTAGATTATTGTAAAAATGATCTTAGATGACAAGAAGAAGTAAACAGACCACAAATTTCATATGGCTAATAATGTAATACACAGCAATAAAACGACCTTCATTGGCCATATTCAGACAACAGAACAATAGCATTTATGTCTCTCGCATTTGGATGAAATGTGTATCCTAAGCAGGTTGGGTCTCCCACTCTGCTACCCTGACAATGCATACTTGCCAGATGGTTCTGATGGAACTGTATTTTATTGAGAGGCTGCATTTAAAGATCACCTAATGGCCTCCAAATGCACCAGAAATTAAACCTTTAGATTTCCAGTAGATTGATAAAAATGAGAATAAAATGGAGTGAACAGCCACTAGCACAGTGCATTTCCTTTCTCTTGGGGTCACTGATCCTATTTTCACCCAGTCTTGAGAATGAAGGAACTGACAGATAGGCTGATCACTTTTATTCCACATATCATGACAAAGGTCTGACATATTTTCAGTCAAAATGTCTATCAGATGTAATTCTTCCTCCTCAATCCGAAGTATCTAGCTTACATCATTCTCATCATATTATTATAGTTTTCCACTTATGACACAGTGATAAGCTTAATAATAGTCCCTCAAAGATATGCATGTACTAATCTTTGGAACATCTTAATATGTTGTCTTACATGACCAAGGGGAGTTTGTAGATGTGTTAAAGTTAAAGATCTTGAGATGGGAAGATCACCCTAAAGCATTCATGTGGGCCTATTGCAATCACAAAGGCTTTACTAAGATGGAGTCCAAATTATCAGAGTAGATAGGATGATGGAAGATAGAGGTTGGAATGATGTAAAGATGGACACGGGACCATAAGCCAGAAGAAGTACACAGACTCCAAGAGCTGGAAAAGACATGGGAATGAATTCCCCCCTAGATCTTCCAGAAGAAGTGCAGCATGACCAGGAATCTTAATTTTATCCCCTTAAGTCTCATTTTAGAATCTTGGCCTCCAAAACTGTCAGAAAGTAAAATTGTATTGTTTTAAGCACTAAGTGTGGGGTAATTTGTTACAGCACCAATAGGAAACTAATGTATATACCATTGGTGTCACTGGGCTCAAGCATTGTTTTCACAGACTTCAGGAATAATATATGGAGAGGGACAATTCCATAGAGTGAGAGATTAAATGGAGCTTTGCCAGGGCAATAATCTTGAGAAGGTGAGAATGCTTAAAACCCAGGACACAAACAGGAGGATTGTCTTCATGTAGGGACAGAGAAAATTGGCTTCACGTTGTCACCCTCCAATGGTAACAATAACGTAGGCTATGATACAATTTGCTAGGAGCCTCTCTTCACTTTCCTCAAAACTGTGAACAGTATTACTGTCCATGTTTTCTTAGGTTTATTTTCTTCAGTCTTCAAATGTTTCTATTCTCGATGATGCTATCAACAGACTGTTTCTCTTTCCCCAATTGGATCTCTCAATATTCAATCATATCCACTTTTCATTGGACTTATCTTTAGTGATTGCTTAATTAAAATGAACATCTCTAGATCAGTGGTTCTCAGCTGGGGATGGTTTTGCCCCCAGAAGGCATTTGGCAATGTTTGGAGACATTTTGGTTGTCACAGCTTGCAGAGGTTGGTAGGGGTGTGTGCCACTGGAATCCAGTGGGTAGACTGCAGGGCTGCCTGCAAAATTCTTCTACTGAATGGGGTAGCTCCCCATAGAAAAGAATAATCTAGCCACAAATGTCAATAGCGCCACTGTCGGCCATTGAGAAACCCCAGTGTAGAGGACAAATAATTTTTTAATGTTGTAGCATTTATTTTCCTCTAAGCTGAGCTTCTTAAAGGAATAATCTTCACCCATATATTTTAATCTGTTTCTCCTCATTACCCTTTTATTACAGCAAACTCATTTTTATTCCTATATCCTTTATGGTCTCCTTTGGGATGACTGTTTCAAACTCATGACTTTAAATATTAGCAACACACATGACTTCTGGCCAAGGTGCAGGTATAGATAGGTACACTGTGCCTCCTCCCACAACCAAAAGAAAGACAACAACAAATAAAAAGAAAACAGAACTGCTGGAGAAATTGAACTGTGTGTAAATCCAACGACAAAGAAGTTAAGAAACATTCATTGTACTGGTAGGAGGGTGGAGACGGGCAGCTGGGCAGAGAGGACTCATGGCAAGGTGGCAGTTGGAGGACAGGGGCAAGCAGCTGGTGGAGTGGGTGGTCCCACATTTGCGTGTGGATGAACTGGGAGGAACAACTGGGGAGCAAGATAGTCTGTGCAACCCAGGGTTCCAGCACCAGAAATAAAGCCTCAAAATCTCTGACTGGAGAAACCTGTGGGGGTTGCAGCAGTGGGAGAAACTCAGCCTTATAGGAGAGTTCATGGGAGAAACCTACAGGGTCCTAGAATGTACATAAACCTACTCACCTAGGAGTCAGCACCAGAAGGGCCCAATTTGCTTGTGGGTAGTGGGGGAAGTGACTGAAAGCAGCCCAGAGCTGAGAAAGCTGCACTGCTTTCTCTCAGACCCCTCCCTCACATATAGCTCCACAACTCAGTGATGTGGTTTGCCCTGTCCTGGTGAATACCTAAGGCTCTGCCCCTTACTACATGACAGGTGCACCAAGACAAAAAATGGCCCAAATGAAAGAGGAGATTAAAGCTCGAGAAAAAAATACAACTAAGCCATGAAGAGATAGCCAACTTATCAGATACAGAGTTTGAAACACTGGTAATCAGGATGCTCACAGAATTGGTTGAGTACGATTGCAAAATAGAGGAAAAAATGAAGGCTATGAAAAGTGAAATAAAGAAAAATGTACAGGGAAACAACAGTGACTGGAAGGAAATCAGGGCTTGCATCAATGGTTTGGAACAGATATAAACATTCAACCAGAACAGAATGAAGAAACAAAATTCAAAAAAATAAAGAGAGGCTTATGAACCAGTGGGACAACTTTAAACATTCCAACATCTGAATCATAGGTGTGCCAGGAGGAAAAGAGGAAGAGCAAGAAATTGAAAACATAATGAAGCAGAACTTCCTTAATCTGGCAAAGGAAACAGACTTCCAGGAAGTCCAGGAAGCTCAGAGAGTCCCAAAGAAGTTGGACCCAAGGAAGCACACACAAAGGCACCTCATAATTACATTAGCCAAGATGAAAGATAAGGAGGGAATCTTAAAAGCAGCAAGAGAAAAGGTGACAGTTACCTACAAAGGAGTTCCCATACTGTCAGCTAATTTCTCAAAAGAAACCTTATAGGCAAGAAAGGGCTCGAAAGAAGTACTCAAAGTCAAGAAAGGCAAGGACCTACATCCAAGATTACTCTATCCAGCAAAGCTATCAGTTAGAATGGAAGGGCAGATAAAGTGCTTCCCACATAAGTTCAAGTTAAAGGAGTTCATCATCACCAATCCCTTGTTATATGAGATGTTAAAGGGACTTATCTAAGAAAAAGAAGATAAAAAATGTGAACAGTAAAATGATGACAACTCACAACTATCAACAACTGAACCTCAAAATACAAAAACAAACTAAGCAACAACTAGAACAAGAACAGAATCACAGACATGGAGACCGCATGGAGGATTATCAGCAAGGAGAATACGGGGAAAGGTACAGAGAATAAGAAGCATAAATTGTAGGTACAAAATAGGCAGGGAGGTTAAGAATTGTATAGAAAATGTAGAAGCCAAAGAACTTATATGTATGACCCATGGACATGAACTAAGGGGTTGGGAATGTGGGTAGAAGATGGGGTGCAGGGTGGAGGAAAATAAAAGGGGGGAAATGTGACAACTGTAAGAGCATAATCAATAAACTATATTTAAAAATAAATAAATATTAGCAACACACAAATGATGCTCCCATGCTTTTAGAGAGCGAGGAAGGGAGAGAGCAAGGGAAAGAGAGAAACAATGATGTAAGAGAGAAGCATCAGTTGGTTGCCTCCTGGAAGTGCCATATGGAGGATTACACATACCCAGACCATGGATCATATGTGCCTAGACTGGAGATAGAACCCACAACCTAGGTATGTGCACTGAGCTGGAATTCAACCTGCAACCTTTTGGTTATGGGATGATGCTCCAACCTATTTAGCCACACCATCAAGGGCTGATGCCCACATCTTATTTTAGCCAGTTCTATCCTCAAATCTCAGACAGTTGGGTCTAACTGACTGCTAGACACCCTCAGGTCTTTGCTTCAAACACCCCAAACTGAACATATATAAACTGAGCTCAGGCATTATCACCAAAACTTACTCCTACTCTGGCATTGGCCATTTTCTTTCTCTTGAAAGTCCTGGGTCTTTGTCATTGCTGTTGTTGTTGTTGTGGTTCACTCATTGCCAACATCCACTTACCTGGCAAATATGCCTATTCTTTAAAATTCAATTGAACTTTCTTCATGGAAATGTCTCCTGTTACACCCGATTGACTAGAGCTGAATCAGATGCCCTTCCTCTGTGCTCATCCTTTATGATCCTATAACATCTTCAGCTTACATCTTGTTTTTAGCCCAGAGCAAAAAACCCAGTCAGTTACTCAGTCTACAGAACTGTGGATAATAAATGGTTGACATAGTTTCAGTCAAAATGTCTACCAGGTGTAATTCTCTGTCCTCAATCCCACACACCTAGCTTTTATCATTCTCATCATATTGTCATATTTTTACCATATAGCAGGAGGACTAATAATAGTCTTTCAAAGATGTCCACATCCTATATGGCAAAGGGGGGGTCCCTTCACCTCAGCAAATGAATCACTCTTTTTTCTAGACTATACTCCAAATAGGTATTATGATTTCTACATGTATCTGCTCCCACAACCAATAGTTTTAAGACTTCTAAAGGTAAGCATTATGTGCTATTCATATAACTAAGGAATAAACAAATGGAATAAAAATTTAATGTGATAAAAAAATTAGTCATACTATTTGTCTGGATCTCTGGAAATGAACATTTTTTAACCCTGACTAATGAAATCAAACTATCCAACTACCTTGTAAGAATAGTTCAAACCAGAGGCAGGACCCTGACAACCCAATTTAATATAGCAGTATAGCCGACTTGACGATAAGGGGAAAACTAAATGGTTCTGTGCTATGCTATAGGGTGGTCCTACACACGATCTTGAAAGAAAAAGGCTCAATAGCAAGAGAAAGAACTGAGAAATATGTACATTATCCAATGAATTCGGTCAGGGCGTTTTACTACAAAACATATACCTCAATGTTATCCTTCAAGAATAGACTGGCATTGCTTTCTGTATCCAAAGATTTCACTTGTGAGATAAAAAGTGCAACTCATGCCAGCGGGTTTTTCCCTCAGGATGTATATAATCAGCGATGGCACCTTCTATTCTGATATAAGTGGTAAAAGATGTGACAATCAAAGATCCCTATTTTGTTTCTTTCTGAAATCAAATACCATGGCTGCTGGTAAATTCAATTTATATTTTTCAACTGAGAAGTAAAGAGAGAAGACTGACAGCTAACTGATTTTGTTTTAACTATACAGACTAGTAACTTTAAAGAATGCGTCTCTCATTTAAACTAGGTCATACAGAAATGTGAAAGAATCGGATAGATTGACCTAAATATGTGTATATTGAAGAATTCTGCTTAATGCAATGTATAAGCAGATACTTTGTAATACTTTGCAATTCAAAATACTTTGTAAAATAAAAATAAAAGTTTAATGCTCATTTATACATCTATGTATCTGACTTTATAAATACAAATGTGAAGAATAACACTTCTTAAAATAACTTTAAAGAAAGCACTTTAAGTTAAGAATAGTATCAGTTCCATTTACTTTGAGATATTTAATTATTATGTTCTTCCAGATTACATTATTAAAATTGAAAAGACATAATTGCTTTTCCTGGATGGATATATGTGCCAAAGTTTAAAATTAAGTTATGATTTAATTATCTCAGCTTGTATGAGAGAAAGATTACATTAAAGAAGTGGATACCATAACAAATTGGTAAGTTGTATACTACCTTCACCAATCTCCACAAGACTTTACAAGAGAACAATAATTTATATTTTCATAAGGTTTGAGATTTTGTAATCTGTTACTAGTAGCAGCTTTGCCTATCTTAGCTTGACTTGAAGATGGTAAGAAAGTAAGTGTGGGTAGGTAGGTAATGCAAAACAGGTTCAAAACAAAGCAACAAAAAGCTAGTTTCTAGGATGACTAGTGTTCTTAGGTTTTTGTTTTTATATTCAATATTTGTACACACCATTGAAAATGCCGAAATTAATTTTGCCTTATGGTTCTTACTTGAAAAGTTTATTTTTCATCTCTTGTACCTTTTTAGTATTTATAGTCTTGCTTTATTTCTTTTTCATTGTAGGCAGTTGCACATTATATAATAAAAGAGGGAATATCATCTCTTAATACAGGATACAATAATAAGGTCGATGATTATTTCAGTAAAAAAAAAAAGAGAGAGAAAGCTCAGAGCAGAGAGTGTATACTATTCTATTTTCTATAATGGTATATTTCCTAATGCATTTCAGGGGATTATATTATTCTCTTAAAAGAGCATTGTTAAGAAATAGTAATATTTCTCCCTGGTCAGAGACTCATTACAGTTATGATGTTGACTGTCTGTACTCTTTAAAACACTCAGTTATCTGCAAATTTATTCTCAACCAGATAAAGTTGAATAAATCTTAGAATTTTAATTTTATATAAAATATTGGAATGGCTAGGTTTGTGTTGGATTTTTCTACTTTTAAAAAGATGATATTCTTATTATTAATTTTCTCAAATTTAATAGACATGTTTGTAATATTTCAATTCAATGCAATTAAAAATGGGCAAAGGACCTGAATAGACACTTCTCCAAGGAGGACATACAGATGGCCCATAGACATATGAAAATATGCTTCAACATCATGATCCATCAGAGAGATGAAAATTAAAACCACAATGAGATATCACCTCACACCTGTCAGAATGGCCATCATAAACAAATCAACAAACAAGTGCTGTCAAGGATGTGGTAAAAAGGGAACTCCAGTGCACTGTTGGTGGGAATGCAGACTGGTGCAGCCAGGAAAAACAGTATGGAATTTCCTCAAAAAATTAAAAATGGAGCTGCCCTTTGATCCAGCAATTCCATTGTTGGGGATATATCCTAAGAAGCCCAAACCACTAACTTAAAGAACCTTATGCACCCTTATGTTCATAGCAATGTTATTTACAATAGCCAAGTATTGGAAACAGTGTAAGTGCCCATCAGTAGATGAATGGATTAAAAGTTATACATTTACACAATGGAATACTATGCAGCAGAAAAAGAATTTCTACCTTTTGCGACAGCATGGTTATAATTGGAGGCTATTATGCTAAGTGAAATAAGCCAATTGTTGAAAGACAAATACCATGTGATCTCACTTATGAGAGGAATCTAATGAAGAAAATAAACTAACAAGCAAAACAGAACCAAAGACACGGAAACATGGAACAGACTGACAGCTGCCTGAGGGGAGGGAGGGGGTGGGAACAGTGGAAAGAAGGAGAAGGGACTAGTCAAAGAACATGTGCGAATGACCCATGGACAGAGACAATGATGTGGGTCATGACTATGGGAGCAGGAGGGGGGCTGAGAAAAGAAGGGCAAACGGGGAAAAATTGGGACAACTGTAATAGAATAAATAAGAATAATAAAAACAAATTGAAAGGAAAAAAGATATGTTTACCAGTCATGCTTAATAACATATACAAGTTATACAGTATGTATAAGAGTAAAAAAAAAGTGAGATCTCAGAAAAAAGTAAGATTTCAATTCAGATACCAAATGTTAAATATTCATAGAAGCATGGAAGGCCTTAAAATCAGTGCAAAAACAAACAAACAAACCAAAAAGAAAATACCTTATTTTTACAGGGATCTTATTTAGATGGTAGATTTTGAACTGTCCTAAGAAAAAACATTAATGAAATTATTTGCAGAAAGAGTAATCAATACTAAAAATCTGTTAGCATCTTCTAATATATCTCATGGCATTTTGGAAGAATTTTATTTTATAATTTTATGTTTGAAATTTTTTATATCCTAAGTGACTTACTCTTCATTCAGATTAATGAAAATAATTGTCTTTTTGATTATTTTAAAAGAGGAATGCATGTAAAGATCCAACTTTCTTGAGTATATTATAAAATTTGTTGAATTAACTAAGCATTCCCACTGGTTTGTAATAAAAAACTACAAGAATAGGAGTGGGACTATTAAGATTTTAGACAAGTAACAAAAGAAAAATTCAATAAGGCCAGAAATCTGTTTTTTTAGACATAAAAATAGCATTCCTTATTGCAACCCCCCAAATTTCCATTAATCTACATGCATATTTAGTCTTCTTTAAAAAATCATCCTGTACCTCTTAGAAAACTCTTGACAGTTAGTAGAAGTCTCTGTCAATTATATAATTTCAAATAGCAACTCAAATATTTAGCAACTTCCTCAAATATCTAGAACCATACACATTGTGAAAATCATAATATGAATCAAAAGGAAACTAAAATACTAACAGAGCCAAGTATGATAGGTTTGAGTAATTGCATTGATGTAAAAATCTGTGAGTCTTAAAAATGAAATAGGAGAGAGAGGCAACATGTCTAAAATATCAGTTGTATCCAGCTGCTTGAACACACAATAGTGATGGGGGAAATGCTTTTCTTTTAATCTGAAAAAAAGTAATCATTATTTGCTCTTGAATGCTAATTAAATGTGCCTGCTCTTGTGGATATTTTCCACAAATAGTACAGAAACGGAGTGACCTGTGTGGCAGCTGACAAGCCATGTAGGCTAATTAGCTACTATCCTGTCAATAGGTACAGATAATTGTAGGTGCTTGGGGCCACAATAGAGAGTTCTTGAAGGTAGGGTGCCTGGCACAGAAGCTGCTAATGACACCATAACCACAACCAAGGAGGCCTTTGGGCACCACCTTGTCTCAGGAGCTTGGAAGTGCTGGTGACAGCCCAATAAAAGTCATACATTAGGTTTAACAATAAAGTGTAAAGTAGAAACAAGGGACATATTTTCCCATTTTTCCAAGTAATATATCAAAGCAAAAAAAAGGGGGCTTTGCAGGCAAGAAGGGACTGTCAAGAACATTCGAAGTGATGAAAGCCAAGGACCTATAACTAAGATAACTCTATACAGCAAAGCTATCATTTAGAATGGAAAGGCAGATAAAAGTGATTCCCAGACAAGGTAAAGCTAAAGGAGTTCATAGTTCATCATAACCAAGCCCTTATTATATGAAATGTTAGAGACTTTTCTAGGAAAAAGAAGATCAAAACTATGAACATTAAAATGACAATGAAGTCACAACAATCAACAATTGATTCTAAAACAACAAAAAGAAAAACAAACTAAGCAAACAAGTAGAACAGGAACAGAATCACAGAAATGGAGATCATATGGAGACTTAGCAGCAGGGAGGGGGAGGGGGAGGGGGAAAAAGGTACAGGGAATAAGAAGCATAAATGGTAGGTACAAAACAGACAGGAGGAGGTTAAGAATAGTGTAGGAAACGTAGAAGCCAAAGAACTTACATGTATGACCCATGGACATGAACTAAAGGGGGATTGCTGGAAGGAAGGGGGGTACTGATTGGAGGGGGGCAAAGGGGAAAAATTGGGACAACCATAATAATATAATCAATAAAATGTACTTAAAAAAGAGAAACGAAGGGGCTGTCTAAACTATCTGGGCAGGTATTTTTTTCTAATAGTTTATAGGAAAAATGACTATGCATCTTGGCTGAATTTGAAGAGTGTCAAGCCTCTGAAAGTTTTTGATTTCTATGTGCTTCTTTTTGTTGATTAAAAGAAAGTGGTCAGGAGCAGGCAAAAACTTGAAATTAGGGTGATTGCCTCTAATTTCTCTTTAGCTTGGAAAATACAATCAGCATCTGTATGTAACAAATGTCCTTATACCCCCAAGGCTGTTTTCAGTTATTTTGTATCTTATCTCCCTACAGGTGTTTAAAATGGAAAATTGTTTTGTGTTTTATATTCTATATTCTAATTTCAAATGTTAAAATAATAAAGAGATCTGGGTTATAAAACAAATTTTCATAGGTTTTTAGTAACCTAATGATGACTTTGTGAGATGAGCACAAACCTGGAATGATGAGAGAAGGAACATGATGCCTAAAGAGATACTCGCAATCAGGATGAAGAAAAGTGGAGAAGGAACCATTTTTGGAGTCAGGCTGACATCAATTTGGATGTAAGGTCCTCACTAGACAGCTGACTTTGGACACTTGGCCCATTTTTCCCAATTTCAGTTTTCTAAACAGTAATATTGGATAATAATATAGAGCTCTAATATGTTGTTTGAATTCAATTATATTATATTATAGCTTTGAAAGCTACTAAAGAATGCCTGGTCTATATTAGTCATTTAATAAACTTCCCCGAGGGGTGCTCCACTAAGTCCACACAGAAAATAATACATTCTGAGCTATGGTGGAAGTTGGTGGCCTAGGAAACTTTCAGGAAAAGAGTTTCCATCTTCTTCTCAAGTTTGAACAAGGGAAACATTCCCTTCTAATTGGGAGCCTCTATGTTTCTACCTAGATAAATTCTATGATGAGAATCACTAGCAGAGAGAAGTTAGAAGAAAGAGGCATTGAAAAGAACAAGGAGAAGATGCATCTCAGTTTATTAATTATGCTATTTCATTGTTCTTTTCCCTCTATTTGGAGGACAGGAGAAGTGTCTTTATGCTGGCATTTATTTGGGGGAGGAGAGTTCCTGGGCTGCGAGTTCACAGAAGTGAAGATGGAAACATGAGGTTCAAATAAATTACTAAGAAAATAAATTCTGATGCACAGGAGAAAAAATAAAGCAGAAAAGGAAATCTCTATGTGTTTTTAGCCTTCAGTTGGGGTTTTTACCCAATCATTTATTTGATAAATGTTTATTAGGATTTTTTTTTGCTACGTTTGGGGCATTGCAAGTAAAATGCTAACCAGAGAGACAAAAATTTCTGCTCATTTGGAGCTTACATCCTCGGGAAGGAAGGATACAAACAATACATGAAATAAATAAACAAATGATATAAAACACTAGCACGTGATAGCAGTTATGGAAAAATATAAAGCAAGGAGATGGGATGTGGAGTGCCATGCTAGAGGTAAGGTCGGCACTGAGATTTAAATGGGGTGTTCTGCAAATGGCTCAGTGGCAAGATATAATTGAATAAAATCAAAAGCAGGTGAAGAAACATAGTATACAAATAATGTAGGGAAGAGCATTCCAGGCAGAGGGAACAGAGAACAAAGATGAAGCTCTCTAGGCAGGAACACACTTCCTGTGTTGCGAGGACAGCCAGGATACAAAGGTGATTAAGGTACAGGGAGTGATGGAGGAAGTGGCCAGAACAGGGGTGGTGAAGGTGACAGGCCTAGGGGCTTCTTTGTTTCCTCTAAGAATTCAGGCTTTTTTTTCTGGGAGAGATTGAGATCCATTGGAACTTTTTGGGGACATGCTCTGATTTCCGTTTTAATTAGTTCATATTGTCTGCTTTGTTTTGCAAAGCAGTTGGAGTTAGGAAATACTAATACTACTAACAAAAATAATACTATTTTGGATGCAAACTAAAGGAAGAGTCAACAGGATTGCTGGCAGATCAGATATAATGTGTGAAAGAAAAGAAGTAAAAATGAAAATCTAAGGATTTTCTATGTGGGAAGAATGTTCAATTTAGTAACTGGACAGCTTTAAATAATTCTGGTATATATTTTCATCCTTCCAGTCTGGGATTTTTGTCTTATGCTTCTATACTTCTTACTACGCTAGACTCAAATTTCCCATTCAGCCATCACCCTAACTAGAGTCTGCTCCTCTTGAAAACAAGAGATGTGAATTATTCATTTTCATTTTCTCAGGGCTGCTACAGGATCTGACATACACAGTATGAGGTTATGGTGGATGCAGAATCATAAAGACTTTTATTCACTTTTTTCATTTAGCAACTGAATCCATTTGCAGGTTGTGGAGTCTGTCTCATTTAATGAGTCTTGGTTGGTATCAAAGACTGCCTGAGGTACAGAAGGTAAAAATGTTAAAAATTTGTTTCCCCAACATCCTTTGTGTCTTGGGCCCGGACTTATGACCTAGAGCACTCTATGCAGAGAACTCCACAAAGAGCACATCCTGCAGAGCTAGTACACAATTGTAGGACCAGTAAATGTCTCTTTCTCTTAGCTGCCCTTTCTTTATCAGATTACTTTTGAGATGTGATGCACAGTATAATTCTTGGCTGCTTAGGCCTATGCTTGGATCTCCAAACTTTTCAACTATCCTCTCAATTACCTAATATCCTTTTACAACCTCCATTTCTGCTTCAATAAGCTATACTTGGCTTTGTTACTTGGAATAAAGAACACTCACCAAATGTAGTGCTCAATTTAAATAATCACGTAATGAGAGAATGATCATTATATCCAACTTTGAAAAATGTATATACATTAGCCTGAGATGGAATAGTAGGTTAGGGACTTGCAATCTCCACTTCTGTTTTCCTATTTGTCACTGTAAATTTTTGAGGAATATATGAAGAGAAAGAACACAGGTCAGCTGGGATTTGACAGGAAGCAGATATGAAGTAATGGGAACAATTTCTGATTTGGGGGTCACTGACAATTTAAGAACCTGATAAATAGTATGAGTTCTTTCCATATGAATTGCACATAAGCAAAAGCACACACTTTTTAAATGAAATTTTAATGAGATCAAATGCTTTAGCATCTTCTCTCATTGATCAAATTTTATATAGTTTTCAATAACACATTCTAAAAGATAAAAGGCTAGACTTAATCTATTCTTCCTGTGCTACTTTACACATGTTCATCGTATGACTATGATTTCAAATTTGTAGCTAATGCAGTAACCAGCTTCATAGAAATGAAATTGCATTTACTTATTGTGATATTCCCAGAGAGAAAGTAAGCCAGGAATAACAGAAATAAATAGTTGAATTTCTCTAGGTATTATATTGATAGAAAATATTAATATTATAAAAACCCAAAGATAATCCCAAATGAATTAAAGTTTGAAGTGCTACATCAGTGCTAAATAATCAATACTAATGAAAGAATAGATTTTGAAGATTGTATAGGTTATTATAGATCATTCAAATTAATGCCATTGTCTTATAGCAATGGGTTTCAGAGAAGCTAGGTTACACATCTAGTCATTTACAGAAGAATATCCTTTCATTAGACCAGTCATTTAAAAACAGAAAGCATCATATTACTCTTTGTTCAAATGAAATTTTATAGCCAAAGCCATGCACATAAATTAGACAAAATGGAGTTGAATGAGAAGGTAGTTGATGGGCCTGCCAGTCTTCTCTGTGAGGGGCATGGTTTGAAGCCTCTCCACTCACTCACCTCTGTCTTTGAGTATTAATATGTGATAATAGATAAAAATAATGGCCTATGTATGTGCTGGCCCCACACTACGTGCTTTCAGATACCTCATCCCACTCAACCTTTGCATTAAGCCCATGCAATGAGTACTGTTAACTCCGCTTTACAAATGAAGAAATCAAAGAGTAGAGCTGATGAACAACTTGCACAAGAAAGAGAGCCAGAACTTGACCCCAGAGATGTTTACACCAAGGTGTGTCCTCTAAGTCACTGTGGTCAAAAGTCCCTCAATTGAAAATGTTATGTAGTTTAATAGTCTTTATTAATCTGTTCAGCATTCATACTTTTCAATCTTTCCTAGTTAATAAACTAAGATCTTAAATAGGGAGACAATGAGCAAATTAAAGTATTTTCTTAATAAAAAGTCTTTTATTGACTCCCATTATGATTACAATAATCACAGATACAAATACCACCCAAACAATTCATGAAACAAGAAGAGTACTAAAGACGATGCTCTTCACTTCTTAGTTGTAGGCTTAGCCTGTGATTTGCTATTTGGAAAATTCTTCTAAGCTACTGAAATTTTTAAAATTTCAAATGATATGTAAGCATAGACAATCAATAAAGCAATAGTTTGGACCTCTCTGAGCTTATAATAGAACCAGGGTGAACAAAAGACTTCACCTCTGTTGGGTCAATGCAGATTGATTGGTAGTGACCTTGTTGGTACTGACTAAGTCTGGTGAAGTGGGCATGAAAGGGGAGGAGCCGCCACTGCAGCCATGTGTTTAGCTATTATGCATAAACTGTCTTATGCCACTCATTTGGCAAAACTGTAGTCATTCTTCAGTAACAAGAGTGTGTCGATCTGCAGTTTGAAGGTGTTTGGAATAATTAATGTATAGCATAGCACCAGGCCTATAATAATATCATATAATAATAAAGTCAATTATACCAATTGTTATTTTTATTTTTTAATTTTTTAAGAAACATGTAAATAATCTACAAAGCTTCATTGATTTCTCACTTTGACGTAGAACTACATAACAAAAGTGTCTATCATTCAAATTCCCCACTGTCCACAAGACAGTTCTAAATACATTTTTTCTTGAGACTTGATACTCCTTGGGATTTAGTGACTTATTGGACATTAAAGTGAGCCAAGCTGTCAAACACTTTTCTACTGCAGATCCCAATCAATTGTCAGCAGACACAGTGGACCACATAACCATCTTGACATGGCTTTGTTGTCATTACATGCAGCAGTAGAAAACTCAAGCTTCCTACCTCAAACCTAAATGGGCCATTACAATAGAAAAAGTTCTGCTTGAGCCACAGACAGACCGGAAGCAAAGGGGAGCACTAAGGTTTTGCTTGAGGAAGAAGCAAGAGACAGAAAGGAAAAGGGGTTGAGAGGAGAAGAAAGGGAAGGAGAGTGAGAATTACAGAGGACCACTTTCTACTTTTAGTCGAAGAACACTCATGGATGTCAGGTTCCTTAATCTCACCAATGGGTAGTAGGCCACCCCACCTCCTTTCAGGGAAGGCTGCCTGGGAGAGGTATCAGAAACTTTCACTTTAATATCATTCTCGCTCTTCAGTCAGAAGTCTCATTTCTTTTTAGGAAAATATGTGATGAAGGAAATGTGGTATATCTCAAAAAGATCCCTGGCCTACCACTTCAGATGTTTTTATAGTTACCTGGAGCCAAATCTTACTTCCTTTGTTTCTTTCCCTAATATTTCTCAAGCAGATCCTGTGGCATGGACTTCAAGATGCATCCTGCAGCTGAATACAGAGTTCCGGTCTGTGTACATGCAGAGCTGGTTAGTGCCCTTCCCACACAAATCCACAAAGGGCTTTCCTCCATTGTCCCTGAGGCCCTAGTCCTTTCTGCTGCTGCATTTACCTTTCCTTCTCCACTTCTGTCCTACAACTTCTCCATCTCCCACACCCCACTGTCCCACTCCCTCTCCACCCCCCACCAGCCATGCAATTCAAATCAACATTTATTGAACCTCTGTTATGTACTTAGGTAGAGAATGACTATTCTCTTTACTTGAATCTGTCACAAGTACTTAAATAATACATGTAATAGAATCCTCAGAAGACATTATACAATGCCCCACATTATAAAATGCCCTACAAATTTTTTTTCAAAATTTCATATTAAAAAGAGTGGTTGCAGTGACATACCTAAATCTCTGAGTTTTGCCCACTGGTTTTATTCACAGAGGGCTGAAACTGGCATTTACAGATTCAGACTTGAAGTGGGATCAGCAAGCTGTAGTGTTAGGTACTTTGACATCACAGACAGGCAATGTGGGGAAATTATAGGGTGGATGGCAGGCTTAGCTGAGGAGTTTTTCTGTTTGTTTTCTTTGCTTCCTTCAAATGAAATTCTCCCCAAGGGTGATTTTCTTACCTTAATTTTTTAAGAAATTATGCATTTGCTCCTATTAATGTTAATAAATCTAAATCTTTGCATCCCAGTTTATCACAATAAAATTAAACTTTTAACTTTAAATAAAGGTGCATTTTTCAAATATTAAAAATATTTACATCCAAATAAAGCAATGTTTTATAAAAACAATAAAAAACAAAACTAGGAACACATTACCCTCTCTTACATCGAATCTAAAATATCCTTAAATGGTAGGCATTCTTATCTTCAATCTGATTAGGGAAACACCAGTAAGGCAATGTAAACAAACATGGTATTGTATGAAGACAAAGTTTAAAAAGGAGGGAGGATTTGTATTTTCTCATACACGATGATTGTTCATTTGTTTAAGTGAGAGGGGTTTGGGGAAGTCCCTATGGCACATAGTGACTTAGTAATACAAGTTTAAATATAAGGAAGGGAATGAAACTAAGGCATATTTTCATGTGCCTTATACTAATTATTATATGATATAAAAACGTCAGATAAATCAAATAGACTCACATTCTTAAAGACTTCACCAAATTTGCCAATGTAATTTAAAACATTTGTCAAAAGTAAAAATTCATGAATCAAAGTGGTAGGTAATCTAGTCTAATACCCAGTAAAAGCTAAACTTAAAAAAATAGAATTCTAGAAGTAAAAGACAGAAAACTGTACTGAAAAACAATTAAAATAAAAATAAAATAAACCTTCCATAAACAAAAAAAAATAGAATTCTATTTATTTCATGTCTGGCCATATAAAACCATATATACACATATACAAACACACACACATATCACATGATATATAACACATATTATTGCCAATCTGCCTTTAATATTAGGATAATACACCCAACATTGGAACAAAAGAGAACAATTCAAGTAGGGAGATGAACTTGGCACATAAGAAGAAATCCTAGTGTGGCCACTGGTAGTTATCAATTAATAATTATTTGTTGAGAATCACCTGTATAATGCTACAGAAAGAGTATCAAGTTATCTCTGCCCTTAAGATGCATATGATCAAGTTGAAGGGTCAAATTCAATGTGCCATTAAATCACTGTAGTTCTTAATTCTATTACACTGATTGTGGATGTGAGAAGTTGGAGGAGGCAGAGATTAGGGTGGGCTAGAAGCACTACATAGAAATTAAGAGGTGATGAAACTCAAACTATTCCTTAGATGGGAGACAAAGATTAAAGGCCCTGGGGCATGAGTAAGGATAGGTGGGTGCATTGACTACATGCGGAAAAGTAGAAGTGGAATTTTTTTCTGAGAAAGATTAATGGAATAAACAAATATTTTCCGAGTGCCTACTCTGTGCCAAGTGTTAGGTGAAAAGGGTGAAGAATCCAGTAAGAAATGGCCCCTGCACTTATGCAACTAGAAAGGTCACATTCTTGGTTATTTATTGGTATTCATGAATCAAATTCTCTAAAATAATTATAGAACTTTGTGTTACATTGGTACCCTTTTCCCTAGCATATGATAAAATAGAATAATCATGTGAAATGCATTTTGAAAGAACATAATAGTAAATTTAATGTGAGAATCAGTTTTTCTTATGTGTCCTCCAGCAGAATATCTACCATACTTTAAGATGACAACAGTGATAATGCACATTTATGGCATGTTCATCATGTGTCAAGCACTCTTAAAAAAGCTTCAATTTATTAATTTTTTAACTTCACAACAATCTACGAGGTAGGAATGACAGCACCTTCAATTAATTAATAAGGCCCAGTGATGTTTGTTCTCTAACTCCCCTAAGATGACAGAGCTCATAATGAGTAAAGCCCATCAGTGAGTGGTCTGGTGCCAGAGACTGTGGTATATACCATGTGGTATAATACCATGGTATTAACCATGGTATTTGATTTGAAAATTTTAAAATGAACAGAGAATCCAAGTATTGAATCATTTTCAATATACAGTTCATCCTGAAATTTTAGAGGAACACAATATAATATTGTTCATCAGTAATGGCTTTTCTTATATGCTTACAAAATTTTATTTTTAAAATTTTATATTTCTACTAAGATGTTACATAAGTATGACTAACCTGTATCCAAATTCTTATTTTCAAACGTGAAAATATTAAATAATTAAGGAACAGTGCAATTTTTGCCTTTATTTGGTGATACCAAGGATAACAGAATCACTTTTTACTGTAAATACAACATGTAAAGAAATATCAATGCTCTAGTCATTCAGCCTGACATTTCTTTGTGAAGTGGGCAGAAAATTACATTGCTTCAAATTAGAGAAGAAAATCACACACTTCGAAAAATAACATGTTGAGGTCATGCTTCTACTAAGGTACGTGTGAATTTTGCCATAGGAGTTTCACTGATGGTAATGGGAATTGTGAAATTGCCCTTCTTAATATGCTCTGAATCGTTACCCCTTAACATCCTCACAATATTATTGAACTTTTCCTGGCATTTTATGTTGGTTTTATAGTATGGCATTTTTCCCTATGTATTTGTTTGAAAAGCCAGATAACTTCATTAGTTTCTTTAGTTTTATTTTAAGCTGCTCTTATCTAGCTTCCTCTACTCCTGATTAATATTCTGATATTCTAGATCATGACTCCTTTGAACTGTTCTAAGTTTTAAAATAAACACTAAAAATTAGAACATATGAATCATTTTTTCAGTATCCAGATTCTTTTAACAGCAAATATTTTTGAGGCCACCCCAGTGCACTCTGTTGGGCTCCTTAGGAAATAAGATAAATCAGATGCCTTGACTTTGAAGAACTACTGGTCAGGTACAGAAGATAAGAAATAAAAATGTCAGGTCTAGCCAATAATTATGTCAAATGATTGCTTTTATGAAAATTAGTTAGAGGTGCTTTGTACCTAAGATGCAAGCTGAATGCTCAAGGTCTAATAAGATTAGAGAGCTTAGATTTCACCTCTAATGTGCTCACTGATGGGAGGAAGATGATAGAGGTAGGGAGTGAGCTTTAGTATTACTTATGATGAGCAAGGAAGCACAATGTTAAGTGGAAATCATGCATATAAAGCAAGTAACATACTGCCTGGCATGTGGCAGACACTCCATGAATATGGAGTGCCTTGGGAATTCAGACAGAAGGAGAAATAGTTTTGAACTAGGGATTAAGGCACTGTGTTTAGAGTATGAAGACAGGGAGGAGGGACTTCCAGGCCTAGAAAGCAGCATGATGAAGGAATCAAGGCAGGAAAGCCAGTGACATTCATGAACAGACCTCCAAGAGGAGTAAAGCACTCCCATTTGGAGTTTAGAAATGAATCGAGGAATTTTTAGTTGTCACACTGACTGAGAGTGCTTCTGGCATTGACTGCATTGGAGCCAAATAGACCAATGATTCTGTAATCAGGGCCACACACCACAATACCATCCTCCAAAAATGACAAAAACACTCCTGGAGGACAGGGCTTATAAAAAGAAGCAGTGAGAAATGAAGTCGGAAAAGGACTCCATTATCACACCAGACATCAGATGCCATGCAGATAAGTGTCTTGATTGGTAGGCAATGGGGAGTCTTTGAACATTTTGGAATTGAGGAATTAGATTATTAATCTTTGAAAGTATTGAGAATAAGGAATATTAATGATTCAACAAGATGAATTTGGCATTCATTGGCAAGGTAGTGGGAAAATGGGCAGTGGAGTGACCAGTCAGGATTTTATAGGCAGTGGGAAGGAACAAGAGAGAGGTGATGGCAATGTCTGTTTCTCCATGGAGAGAGGTTGACATCACAGTATCTTACTCATATTCTTTCTCTCTAAAGGACAACTACCCCCTACCCCCTTGGAGTTCATTAACCAGTGGAATTTTCAAGTTTTTCTGAGGGTTTAGGATCTGAGAGTGGAAGGAAAATTATATCTAAACTTTCAAAGCCAGAATTTCTTCTGTGCCACTCTTTGGTCTGTCACAATAACATTGCCTTAAGGGAGACAGTGGAAAAGCAAATGTCAGAAATGCAATTTCAGCAGCATACCTCACCCTGATTAGCTGTAAAATGCAAGCACAGGAGCTGCCCCCTGGGGCTGCACACCTGAGGTTGTCTGTTTCACTCCACACTGCTCCAGTTCTTCCTCACTAAGAGCCACTAGCCCAGAAATACGGGGAAGCCATAGTTAGTCACACACAAATACACACTTGTGCACATACCTGTATGTACACTTTTTCATTCCTAGGACAAATTAAAGCAACATGGCCAATTAATGACTCTGAGAACATTTATCTACCTTGTATTTCTTCTTTTGATTTTGATTTTTAAGTAAAAATTCAAAAAGTTTACTGTTTCTTCTAGAATTTGCTTTGAAACAAACCTGGAAGCAATGGACACATGGCCACTCTGGCCAGCTCCGTACCAAGGATGCTGATGGCTACATAGACTGTTTTGTTGGAAGAGTCACAAAGTCATTTTGTGTCCTTGCCAATGCTCTTCTGTGATTTTTTGAAGGGTGTCCATAAACAGATTTACGTGTGCCATGTTTAACACACCCATCCATTAATTGCTCTCCAGCGAGGTAAATCGTGTTCAATAGTTTAATGATATGTTGCTTTGGAAAGGATTTGCTATTTTCTTTCTTTATTATGTAGACTTATAGGTTCCCACTTATTTTTACATGTCATCTTATATATTACGTAATTCTGAAAAGTTTCTACTTATTTTCCTTCTCACTTAAAGAAAAGTTGTTTTACAGTACAAGTGGCAAACTCAAACCCACAGACTTAGGAAAACAGGTTGCGGAGGGGACTGTGGTAAAGACAGAGTGCATCTGACTGAAGGTGTTCACATTCACTGTTGGTAACAGTCACTGTTATGGGCACACACGGCATCTGTGCTGGCTGTCATGGGCCCATAGACTGCAAGCTTGACACCCCAGACCATAAAGCTCCCTCCAATTCTTTAATGGTTAATGGGGGTGGGGTAGGGGTTTCCACATGGCACGGTTCATGGGGGATTCTCTTGTTGGTTATAAGTAGTGTGTCCTGATGCTGGAACTTCTAAACTTTCTCCTTAGACTCTAAAAAAGAATTGTGGTGATGCAGTCTCTTGGAGGAAGAAAGTATATGTCAGTGTCTTTGGTACTTTTTCTAAAAACTGGGCTTTATTCTTGATTTTGGATGGGCCTCCCTTGATTCTGAATAAGACACCTTTCTCCGGTGTCAGCTGGCTGCCAACTCGCCAGTGGTTTACACAATCCCACAATAAGGGCCTGGATAATGAAACACACTTATGCCCCAGGGCAGAGACTGGTAACCATAAATCTTGAGCACATTAATTATTTTCTGTTAAGCTTATCCCTGAAGCACAATATTCTTCCTAATTAATTTTAGTTTCAAATCCAGCCATTTGTTAAACTCACTCAGAAATTAGCTTTCGTTTAACTAGGTGTAGGAAAATCATCTTCCACAGGTTAATTACATGTTGTATGAAGAAGAATTTTCTCTGGCCCATTTTATCTGGGTTGCCTATTAGATACTCATTCATTTTTACAGGACAGCCCACCCTGCCATTCTTTCTCAGTGTTAAAAGTAATCTCTGACTTGGATAAATGACTCTCAAAATTGAAGAGCAATTTCCTGAAGAATAAAATATGTAGGATAGTACCCACCTGTTGCTTCAAGTAAAGGAAATATATATTAAAGTCCTATGTCTACCATATATTCATATATGAGTATATGGGTAATTTCACACTAATTTAACTCTCCTAACAACTTTTGGGAGTATTTTATTAACATAGGAGGACCGACTATGTAAGAAAGAAGTTATATAACTTGGAAAATTTCACTCAACTAGAAAGAAAAGAATCAGGATTCAAATGCAGGTCCCTCTGGTTGTACAAAACATTATTCCATTTCAAAATATTTGTAAAATTTTCCATTCCCTCATTAACCAGTTTTATTTTTCCCCAAAGTCAAGCAATTAGTTTGATTTACTTTGCCTTCCATGAAATTACTAGTTGTAATGTTAGGTGCCCTTGTACAACAGCACATGGAATCCTTGAAAAAACAATGTTTCTTTCAACATTGATTCCTTATTACGAATTCCCAGCTGGGGCCACTGTGTGGAGTTTGCACATTCTCCCCACAGCTGCATGGGTTTTCTCCAGGCATTTGGGTTTCCTCCCCCACCCCAGGGAGGTGCATGTGAAGTGAACTGGCATGTCTACATTGTCCCAGTCTGAGCAAAGTGTGAGTGGGTGTGAGTAGCCTTGACATGGAAGGGCACTGTGCCCAGGGTGGGTGCCCACCTTTCGTCCTGTGATGCTGAGAGAGGACCCTAAACTGGAATAAGCAGTCTGGAAAAAGAAGTATGTTCCTTGGTTTTTTAAATCTTTGTTAAATGTATGTATAGCTCATATTTATTTTTAAATGTTTAATATTAATTGTGCTTTGTGTCTTTGTTTAGAAGTTTGTTGGTGTGTTTTGACCAGAAATACGAGATCTGTCTAGAAAAAATCCAACCATTGTTAATATAACGAGAATGGTTTGCCCAACATTGATGTAACCTGGCAGCCAAGGACAGTGGACTGGAATGCACATGCATGAACAATGATGCCTTCACTGTACTAGTCAGTCAGGGAAGTAGGCACCATCGAATGTTGAGAGAGTACTGTGTGCATTGCATTTAAAAGTCCTGAGTCAGTAGAGCAACAAATCTGCACCAAATTTTGCATTAGCTTGAACATTCCTCCCTGGAAACTATTTGAATGATTCAGAAGGCCACAGTTATGGGCAACTGGTGATTGGCAGCCCAATCATAACAACTTGCATGCTCATGCATCACCTCTCATGCAAAGTTTTTTAGGGAAACCAAATTACTCAGGTGACTCAGCACCCCCTAAGGGCCAGATTTGGCATCCTGGGACTTCTGGCTTTTCCCCAAACTAAAATCCCCTTTGAAAGAGAAGAGATTTCAGACTGCTTATGAGATTCAGGAAAATTCAATCGGCCAGCTAATTGGGATTAGTTGAACTGTGGGAAGTCCCAAGGTGCCCACTTGGAAAGGGATTGAGGCATCATTGTCCTATGTACAATGTTTCTTGTATCTTGTATCTTCTTAAATGTCTCCATTTTTCATATTACCTGGCTGGATACCTTCTGGACAGTCCTTGTATGCCCTAGGAACTTAATCCTTGTTTATATCAATTAGCCAATGGTAAAGTTGATTTCATTATGCATTTTTCTTAAAGCCACAGTTCCCAAAAACCTATAGATCACATCAAGGGAGGACTTAACTGCACTATATTTTCATGTAGCCCTCAGTATGCATACTGGAAGCTGAATAAACAGCAAGAAGGTTCTGACTATGCTCATTCAACTGAAGGATAACTACAGACATGAAGAAAGAATACTCTCAGCCTTTGATATTAAAGAGATTGATTTTGCAAGGATAGAATAATCAGAAGTCCTGGAAAGATAGCAACCAGGAATATGTGAGAACTCAATAGGATCATTAAAACCCTGAGAATCAGAAAGTATTTGTGGGCTCATTTCAGGAGGAGGCACAAGTAAGCACAATTCAGTGTGTCAGAGGTTCACAGAGGGAGCTGGTTATACAAAGGAGCTCTAGGTAGAATATTAATAAAAATAAATGAGTATAGAAGTTGTAATTATACATATTATATCAACTAATCTCCTTTTAAAATAATTTGTTAATATCTAATCACCTTCATTCATTGCTTCAGATAATTTATGTTCAGCAAAGTGAATTAAAAATATACAAATATCTAAAGAAAATCTTGTTTTCCATGTAGGTGAAGGAAATGAAATAAAGTCTCATGTTTTTCAAAATTTTTCATCATCTCTCATCTGAAAATACTAGCCATCTGTTTCAATTTTGTAAACAGCCCCATCTCAAAGTCAAAGATTAAGCTGTATTTTATTCCTGCTACTCTTTGTTTCCTAGAATATGAATATAAAATATAATATTTGTTTTCAATAATTCCTTAAAGAAGGCTGAGCTTACAAAGGTAGCTTAAGAATATCTTTTTCTATCCTGGGTCCAGATTAACACAATTCTATACTAAAAGTAAAAATGCTCAAGAAACCTAGAAATTAAATTACAGTTCAGTATGGCTTGTTTGATGATATATCAAACAGAACTCACTATCTAACACTCAGTACAGCAACTGGTGTTTGAAAAATCTTTCATTAACAATAAAGGCAGCACTGTAAAATCCTGTGTTCTGAATCTTCAAAGATTAAATTATATTTAAAATAGTTTACATTAATACATTTTGTCTTTGCCCTTCTGCCTTTTGGTTCAAGTAGAGATTCTAACAGGTAAATAAAAGTACCCCAGCATGTGTACACACACTCCCATTGGGCCAGGTGATATGCAAGAGAGAACATGGAAAAGGCTACTTAGGAACTAAGTACATTCAAGTCTCATTATGAAATTTGTGTTTCTTTTAAACATCTACAGTTTAGTATATAACTGAATCATAGATGAAGATAAATTTGTATGGTATAATTTCAAGAGAGAGATTGTGAGGAACCCAGGTGCTTATATAAACCAAAATTATAAATTCTGAACAGGAGGCCTTGTTAATACAGTTCATGGCAGTACCCAGGCCTACCACCGGCACTGCCACCCAGCATGGAGTCAGATAATACTGAGTATTCAGTGATGATTGAACCAATGCTAAGGAATTGGAATTCAAGTATTTCTCAGAGTTTTTTATTAATGAATCTACTTTTGTAAAGCCGACATAGCTCTGTATTTGGAACTCAATTATTCCTAATTAAAACACTAGTATTTTGAGTAAGTATCTTAAAACAAATAAAACACTGGGTAAATATTCTTTAGCTAAAAATCACTTTAAATCTTATTGTAAAAATAAATAATTTTTATTCTAATTGGTAGGATCTATATCCTGAAAAGAATTATTTCAATTATTTCCTTAATCATGGCACCTATTAACACACATTCGAGGCACATTGTATGCTAATTTCCCCTAAAAGGTAATTCCAAGTTAGATCTCTTTCAAAATATAGTGTCAATTTTCTTAATAAAGTAGAAGCTTGATTCTTTCAGCCAAATACTTCACATATGAAGCAAAGAAATATCTGGCATGGTTGTTCCACTACTGACTTTCTTGAACTAAAATCCAACCATGCTAAACAAGACTTAAGTTCCTAGAACATGGTTCAGACATGAATAAGGTTAATATTATAAATATCTCTGAATTGCGTGGTACATATATATATGCACATACACACACACACATATATACACATATATATATGTTATGGAAAAGCTGTTTAAGACAATACAATGTGGCTTATTATTTCAAAAATGATTTAAATTAATTGAACATAAACATAAACAAGCTATAGGTAAGGTTGAATATACACAATAAAATCTAATTTTTAATGCTATAAGAGTCAGACACAAGAAGGCAGACAGAGAGATATCCTGGCAGACCCATTCTCACAAGATATATTTTAATGTAGGATTTTATAATTTCAAATCATTCTAGATTTAGTTGGACTGCAGGAATAATTGCAACACATCTTATATGGCTTCACTATTATTATGATCATCAAGACCCACAATAAAAACAATATGGTTTTAGTGCCTATCAAATTTATTTCCTGAATCTTCTGGTCAAGATGGTGGCATAAATAGATGTAGTAGGCACTCATTTTCTCCCATAACCACATCAAAATTACAACTATAACTAAAGGGAACCATCATGCAGAACCACCGGAAATCTAGCTGAATAGAAATCCAGTAACTAGGGATTTAAAAAAAGAAGCCACCTTGAGACTGGTAGGAAAGGTGGAAACAAAAATTGGACTGGTCCCTTATGTGTGGTGGATACAAATCAAGAGGGATATTTCAATTGTGGAGGTTCCACATGAGAAGTGAGGGGTCCCAACACTATATCACTCCCCCAGACCCAAGGTCCAGTGCTGGAAAGATAAGTTCCCATAACTTCTGGCTATAAAAACTAAAAGGTATTGAGGCAGAGTGAGATGGAAGACTTCTGGAGTCTCAGGAAGTTATTAAAGGGCCCATGCACAGAGTTCCTCAGAGTCATTCCAACTTCCAATGCTGGGATAGGAGCTGGAAAGGCACCAGGAACATAAGGAAAGAAAACGAAGTGTCTGGCATCAAGGCAAGAGCTTGAGGGCAGCTTTCTCCAAGAAAAAATGCTGGCTGTTTGAAAGATAATGACAGAAAATTTTCCTAACCTGGTGAAGAAAATAGACATACAAGTCCAGGAAGCACAGAGTGTCCCAAACAAGATGGACATTTACTACATTAGGTCATACTACCAAGACAGAAAATCAAAGTAGCTCTACACAATACATAGAAACAAACACAGGGAGCCTACCAAAATGAGGATACAAAAAATATGGCCCAAATGAAGGAATGGAACAAACTCCAGAAACAGAGCTAAATGAAATGGAGATAAGCAATCTATCAGATGCAGAATTCAAAACACTAGTTACCAGGATGCTCAAAGAATTTGGTGGGTACTTCGACAGTATAAAAATGATCTGATCAGGAATTAAGGAGGCACTAATTGATATGAACAATTTACAGGGAATCAACAGCAGAGTGGATGAAGCTGAGAATCAAATTAGTGATTTGGAACATAAGGAAGCAAAAGACATCTAATCAGTATAGCAAGAAGAAAAACAATTCAAAAAATGAGGATGGTGTAAGGAACCTGTAGGACAAATTTAAGCATACCAACATTAGCATAATAGAGGGGCCATAAGTAGAAAAGAAAGAGCAAGAAATTGGAAATCTCTTTAAAAATAATAATTTAAAAAACTTCCATAATTTGGTGAAGGAAATAGACATGCAAGTCCAGGAAGCACAGACTTGGTGTGGACGCAAAGAGGACCACACCAAGACACATCATAATGAAAATGCCAAAGTTTAAAGGTAATGAGAGAACCTTAAAAGCAGGAAGGGAAAAGCAGGTAATTATGTACAAAGGAGTTTTCATAAGACTGTCAGCTGATTTCTCAAAAGAAACTTTGCAGGCTAGAAGGAATTGGCAAGAAGTATTCAAAGTGATGAAAAGCAAGGGCCTACAACTTAGAATACTCTATCCAGCAAAATACCACTGAGAATTGAAGAGAAGATAAAGTGTTTCCCAGACAAGAAAAAAACCGAAGGAGTTCATCATCACCAAAACATTATTATATGAAATATTAAAGGGACTTATTTAAGGAAAAGATCAAAACTATAACATTAAAATGTCAATGACTACATAACTATCAACAATTGAATCTAAAAAACTGCAAAGAACTTACACGCATGAACCATGGACACGAACAAATGGAGCGGGGACTGCCGGAGTGAGTGGCAGGGCTGCCCGACCTTTTGGCACCTCTGGGCCAGGCTGGAAGAGGAAAGGTTGTCTTGGGCCACACTTTAAATACAATGCAACATGTAATTAAAAAAAATTCAGAATGCTTTAAATAAATTTATGATTTTGTGTGGGACCTCATTCACAGCCATCCTGGGCTGCGTGCGGCCTGTGGGCTACAGGATAGACACCCCTGGAGTAAGGAGTGCTTGGCGGATGGGTGCAAAGGGGGAAATTGGGACAACCGTAATAGCACAATCAGTAAAATATAACTTAAAAAAACATAAAAAACTTAAAGAATTCTTTCCTGAAGGTCTTAATTGCTAAATATCTACATGTATCTGTCTGCCTATCATAAATATTCTGCACTTGATTATTGTCTTTATCTTTAACAAACATTTAAATTGATCTACATGATATGATTCCATATAAGTCTGAGTGAAGTAAATACATTATTACCAAGTGTTTACACCAAGATCCCCACCAATGGGTGTAAGTTGTCCCTGGAGGGCATCGAGAAATTGTTCCATCACTACGGCTACTCCTGATGATAGCTGGTACTGCTTGTATCCATGTTGTCAGATCTGGATACTAAACTAAACATTTGATTACATGCTGCTGCCACACATCCAATTTTTTTTCCTGAAATAAGGAGACTGTCTATGTATACCTTTGATTGATAGTGAGCTGGTCTTTTATAAAGTCTTTTCAGTTTCATAATACCTTGCCAAGCATGACAGTAGCTCATCTGGCTTCCAAAGTATATACCTAAACTTCTCTGAGCAAAATGAAAGCCCAGCTTCCCAGGCATTCGTTATGTAGAACAATCCAGATTCTCTGCTCTTCAATTTCTAATTCTTGAAGTCAGAGAAGTGATTTTAGAGAGCATTACGTAAGAGGCATGCATTACCAGAGGCACTCCAAAATTTATTATTGAGTAATACTGGATCACATTTGTTTAGTCATGTAGAATCTGACACAGAGCTGCATTTTAATGGGATGGCTTCAGTTTTTTCCCGATGGTTCCTATAAGAAAGAAACAGTTTCAAATCTAGAAACACATTGATACATTTTCAGTATCTGATACATAAATAGGTAAAATAAATATATCAGTATACTATTCAGTATGATATAAGTAAATGCATAATACAGGTTTAATTAATTTTATATGCTCCTTCCCCTAGTTCAGATAGGATATTCCAAGTAGTGACTGACATATTAAAAATAAAAAGGAAATAAGATTTAGCTTTACATTTTAAGTATTGAAATTCAAAATATTTGAAAGGATGTAGAGTGAGTATTAGTAGTTTTTCTTTGCATCTCAGCTCCGTCTTCAGGGAAAAATTCCATCGACTAGGAAAACAAAAGAATGAGAATCAAAAAAGAAGAGTCTAGATGTTTGTGACATCACTGAGAAAGGGTGTTTACAGATGACCACGGAACAAGCTCCAGAGTTGGAAAGGAATGACAGGATCTTCAGATGCTCTCTAAAAGCAAGACCTGGTAAGGCATGTGGGCTGGGAGCATCTCACAGAGTTTTTCTTATCTTAGAACAATTGCAGGAGAAGCAAAATTTCTCCAGTTCCAAATGCACAGAAAGCCAGGAGGCTTAGTGTGCCTTGGAATGAGGATGTGGAGGCTGCAGTGGCAACCTGCAAAGACCAGTGACCACAGACCAGACTGAAAGGAGGAAGTCTCAGTGGGTGCCAGCAGGGACAGCTGATGACACTGAAGGCCAGATGGCCCCCCACCTGGCATTTTGTAGACAGAGTCCTGGAGGAGAGTTGGTTAGGGCTAATTGAGATTGAGTTTCTGCCACTTGATGGAACTGGGGCCCAGAATACAAATTAAGTTCAGCCAGAGAAAAATATAAAAAACCTGTGCTTCTTGTGTGCTTGAATACCTGAGCTTATACAATGAGATTTCTCTTTGATGCAGGCCTATGAATGACATATAGGACGACTCTTATTAATCAAGTCTTGCATAGTAATTATTGCATTTACATAATATACCTAATTATTTTATTTACCTACTATTCTCTATTTCCTAACTAAATTATCAGTCCTTCTTAAATCACGGTACATATTAAAATCTACTATGAGAATATTTGTCTGCTCTGTCTTCTGTATTCATTCTCTTTTTTCTCTTCCCCTTATATTCCCCTTATGCTTGTCAACAAAGATGATGGCCAGTTTTTACTGGAAATAATATATTCTTTTTACATATGAAAGCAACAACAGTTTATCAATCTCAAAAACATAATGAAATATTATGGTCTTCCCTTATCTTCCTATTTGTGTGTCTCTTTAGTTTGGTTCCAGGCACTGTAATTCTCAAGTCTGTACTCTTATTGTAATTGCTTATGGTCCACTGTTTAGCCTTCACAGTCCAGATAGACTTAGGCCAGGTTCCTAACATTTTCATCTGATTAAACCAAGTATCACATGGCTGCAGATTCTAATTTCTGAGCATGAATTTTCCTTAATATAGTGTTCAGTGCCTTAATAGTACCAAGAAAACACATCCGTTGCCCACATTTTTGAACAAATAGACGTACATCATTGGAAAGGGAAACTGGGAAAGGGCATAGAGAATGGGCTCTATTGAGTTTGGTTTATATGTATGCACAATAGTTACATATGCCACAGGAAGTAGAGATCACTTCAGTGGTTTAGGTCCCTTTTGAACTGTTGTTGTTATGTCTAAGTTTTGAATGGTTTTAAATTGCACAAATGCACAATTAATTTTTAATTACGTTCTTCATTTGTTGTAACCATAATTATGCTGTGCTTTATACTATTTCCTGTAAAAAGAATATGATTTCCTCACTGTGTATCTGATTACTTTTACATTTTAAGAAACTCTGGCTTTCTAAAATATAACGTAAACTAGAAGGAATGGGCGGGTAGCTAGACTAAAATTTATTTTTTATATATTCATATGAATTTTAATATTTGCAAGATAAATTATTCATGTTTTCCTACTACAGAGTAGATGTGAGTAGTTTTCTACCATGCACATATATCATATTCTTTAAAAAAAGTCTGCTGGTCCTGTGAGTCTTGACTAGAAGACAATGTGTCCTGTGACATCTACTAATGGACAATGATCACAAACTAGTGCATGTGGCAAATGCTATTTCAGGGTAATAGCTCACACCTGGAAAGATCTATTTTTTCTCTGGGATCTTTTAACACAGCAGTGAAAATAAACTAATTAGGTCAAAGCATCACATTGGGACCAACGAGCTTTGACAGTCTCTGTTGGTTGTGTCCCCACAAGAGGTCACTATCCAAAGGCAAACAAGCAATAAACTACAACCAGAATAACAGCTGTTGATTGAGCCACTTTCCTTTACAGTGTAGCAGCCACTGTGTTTCATTGCACTTGAATTTACGTGCAGTTCAAGGGAGTAAATGGTATGGATGGATGAGGGACATGCAAGAAAGGGAAGAGAAATAAGAAAGAAAAGGCGTTTTCTAGAACCACTGTCTCTGCTGGCAATAAGTACTATGAGGCTTTGCTTAGGAGAGAGTGTTCCCAACCAGGAGTCAGGAACTGGATTCTTCAGCTGCCCCAGGCATCTATCCACGCAAGCACACTGCACTCAAAGAGATGGAAATTCCAGGCATGGACTCTTGCTTTTATTTCTTTGTTAATATCCTCACAGTAAAAAAAAAAAAGGAACAATAAGTCAAAAAGCAAAACCAATAAGAACTTACCATTTTCCCTCTGTTAGATCTCTTCTATGATTTTAAACTATTCCAGGAAACTCAGCCTCACAACTGACTTCCCTGAGGATAAGAATTCAGAGGAAAGATTTGAATTTGGTACAGCACACAGGTAGGGGAGCAGAGCTGTTTCATCTTCAATCTATTTTAAGGCAACTAGGAGATGACACCTCTCAGGGTGAACACTGACTCATCACTTCACTGACACTCAACAAGGGGCGCCACTGCTGCTGAGGTGTGGACACCTCTGAGGAGGGAGACGGGGATGTGTGCAGTTTAAAAAGCCACCAGATCATACTGGTTAATATCCCCTTTGTACCCTCTCCAAGTCCCCTGCCTACTCTCTCTGAAAAGTCACGGCAAGGGCTATGAGACCACCCATACTGAGACTGTGGCCTGGAGGAGCAGCTGGGGAGGGAGGTAGGAACACGGGCAGGATCCAGGCTGTGAAAGGCTGTAGGGTCAGATAAGGGGTTTGGGCTTGAAGTTGGTGGGGAGCCATGAACGGTTTTTAAGTAGCTCAGGAATGATTACATTTGGACTTAGGGTAACAGGTTTGAGAGTAATGCAGTGAACAGACTGACAAAGAAGGGACGGCAGAGGCGAAATTATAATTACAAACACAGTATGCTACTCTGGGAGATCTTTAAACAGGCAGTAGTACACCAGGATTTGCCCTGAGAGGAGCTATCAGGATGGGTGAAGTAATGAAAATCTTCTCATCTGAGAATTGCTTGAAAGTATCAGTGATACACTGAGGGACAAAATACAAAGGAACAAATAATGACTGTCTTCTAATATTCGAAGGTCCATCATAGTGAATATAATGTTTTGGTTGATTTTGAAGACATATCTAAGACGAACGAGCATTTAGTGGAGTTAAATGTGGATTCATCCTGAGGCCACGTATTTAGGAATTAAAACTGATCAGCAGTTATTTATGCTGTTATTTCAAGTAACAACCATCTTGCCACTGCACATATCTCAGCTCTCAAGAACAGTACCAAAGACTGTGTGTGTTTGTGTTTGTGTGTGTGTGTGTGTGTGAGAGAGAGAGAGAGAGAGAGAGAGGGAGAGAGAGGCTTAAAGTGAGCAATCATTGATGTCTGTCAACAAACATAATTCAAGCACAGCACCAGATTATGTTAAAGTACAGTTCTACTTATTTATGGTAAATATGAATCTCAGTGTTACGGACAAGAAAAATAACGATAAGGCTGAGTAACCCAGCAGCCTTCATTTTCCCCCAAATGCTCTGGACAACTCTCATTTCTCATCTGAGATGAGGACTAGAGGATGATTCGTTTCTTGAATGCTGAAAAGAGAAAGAGGAGAGTAAAAGGATGCTGTCGAAATTTAGAAAAGAATTTAAGAATAATGCATATGAGAGTTAGCGGTTGAATGATTAAGAAGGTCAATTTGCTCACTCCACATCAGCCAGGTGGAAACATGGTCTAGCATGGCAATAAAGCTAGGATTAATGTGCTGCCCATAAATCTAGGCAAAGAGTAATGCTACTTCAGTGAATGGTACCACGTAGGATCTGAAAATGGGTCTTTGCAGCACACTTAAAGTGTAGTGATGCTATGCTAAATAATAATGGGAGAATGCGAGTTGAGTTGAATTACAGAGAAAACACTGTGACAGAGCATTAGAAGGAAAATTTCTGCAGTATAATAGTAGCTAGAATGTACAGCAGTGGTAGATGCATATTAAACAGGTGATGTTTATACTGGAGTCAGCATGAAGGCAGAATTCACGTGTTCATTTCAACTATTTTATCACTGTCCACCACATTCCTGAACATATTAATTCCTCAAAAAATAGTTGTTGATTGAATAAGTGTTGAGAAACATTGTCTCAGGAAAGCACCACATATCTGTGGCCTTGGCATAAGTAGCAAAATATTCTGTATAATGAGAGTGGGTAGCACAAGATGCATTTCTAGCAACCTAGGTGGAAGGGTGAGCCAAGAAATTACTGTTTATTACTGTGTCTTCCACTTCATTATATCCTCAGTTTGCACCTGTTATATAAATATAAACAGAGCAGAGGAGAGCATAAGGAAGAGGAAAAAGAGTACACAAATATGCAATACAAAAATACCCTAATTATGTACACCTTTGAAAAAGAACAGGAAGAGAAAAATGATTCTGGAGTTGCACTATAAAAATGGAATCAATTTGTTCCCCTTTTAGTAAACGGTGCCTTGAAATTTTTTTCAGGCTGTATCTAGGATAGCAAAAGATATTAACTATGGAAAAAACTAGTAAAATGCTTGCTTCACTAAAGCATGAATATAGTCAGCTCTGTCTCATAGCTATGGAGAAAAATGTCCTTCACTAATTTGCCTTTAGATTAAGAGGCAAATTAAACTTGACTTCACATCTATTGTCGAATAAACTGGATATTTATTTTGACTTCATTTAATTTTATGCTTCCTATTATTTTCACTCATAGCTAAGTTCAGATTTCTTACATGGTTGATTTGTAGACTCTGCTTATGAGGTAGAAGATGAGGTCAAATCAATCTGCAGGAAGGCATTGTTTATTAAATAAGGAATCTATTTCAGGAGACATTTCAAGAAAGTGCATAGCTCCAGATCAAATATACCTTTCTTCTTATGGAATCTGTTCTTGGCTTCCAGAACTGGACTTATGACCATTAACAGATGTGAATGCGACAAAATATCCCACCACTTCAATTAGTTGTAATTGATTTGCATGGTAGTGCTGATATCACCATCTTAATTAGTTGCTACAAATTTTATCTAACAAATGTTTAGATAACACGGTCACTCTTTCCATAGAAATCTTATGCTGAACCAGAGTCTTGACACACTTTATCTCAGGTAGTCTCCATGCAGTTCTGTCAAGCAGTAAATATGTGCAATGTGGAGACCATAACCTTAAAGACATATTAATGTGCAAAGGATCACAAACCCAACAGTGGCAGAGCAGGGGCTGGAATTCTAAGGATCATATTCTGAAGCTCCTTTTCCTAGCCACTAAGCTCCACTTACTTGATAGTCAAGCTTATATTGAAATACGTGTCAACTTTGTCATCAATATTAGCAGAAACTATAAGAGTATTTTCAATGTCACTGCACACTTATAGCCAGAATTTGGAGTAAATACACAGTAATTGACCCTTTGTTGAGTAGCCTCTAGGATAAGGTATGTTTTTAACACTTTTATCAACTGAGAAGAATTAGGGAAAGTGCCTTAGAGTTAAACCTAAGCTTATTTTGTTCAAGTTGGGTTAAAATGCTCAGATAGAAAATAAAGAGTGAAACTACTCTTTGACAGAAAGCCAATTTTAAAGTGCCAGCAATGTGTACCAGAACAGGAAGAGTTAGTAAACAAGGCAATAAAATATATCATTTTGTTACAAGAGCCAGTAATGCAGCATGAGTGTAATGGGTTCTTCCAGAGAGAGAAATACTTCTTGCCTGTCATGGTGGGTAAAGGAAGACAAGTTAGCCCAGTTTCAATTGTGTTCCATATTAAATGGGGTGGATTCTAGTGTTCAGACCATACAAAGACTCTGTAAGCAGCTTTATGGTAGAAACACAAACAAACAAACCCAAGTATCAATTTTGCTATGATACACAAGACTAATCTTTTAACAAAGATTTTATTTATTTTTAGATAGAGGGGAAGAGAAGAAGAAAGAAAGAAAGAGAAACATCATATGCTTCTCGTACATGCCCTGACTGGAGATGGAATCTGCAACCTAAGCATGTGTCCTGAGACTCAAGCTCGAGACCTTTTGCTCTGTGGAATGATGCCAAACCAGCTTAGCCACCCCAGTCAGGGCAAGACTAATCTTTAAGAGGGCAGTATGCTCCTATTTTTGGAGTTAAGCTAAAGGTTTGGCCTAGTGCTTTATTTCTTATATCTCCAAAGAATCGACTCCCCCAGATTCTTTCATGAAATCTAATGTAAAAGAAAAACCAGAGTATTTCCTTAAAACATATAGTATTGAGCTGATATTCACATTCACATGCTACTCCTCCAATGGAATGAATAGTCCCAGGTTTGAAAGAAGGGCACATTCTACTTTTGGAAGAATAATTTCACAATACAGGAAGGTAAGTTAAAGAATGTCCTTCTGGTCTAGGGGAGGTAGTTCAGGGTAGATAAGAAGTCAAGTCAGAGGTCAGACACAAAAACAATAAGTGGAATAGTGAAAATGACCAGATGAGTTTAGTAAGTCCCATTGCAAAGGATTTGCTTCTTCTTAAGGTATAACCCACAGTGATATTTTTCCAGCTGCAGAGAGAGTGTCCATATTCAGCAGGGCACTGTAGTTACTTGGTGGCAGTTCAGAAGTGCCTCGGGGAAGCATCAGTGGAGAATGAGGGCTGGGATACACTGTTTTGCAGTCAATATGGATCATCTTGAGTAAATGGAGGATGGTATTGAGATGAATTTACTTTGATATTCTGTCTTAACTGGGGGTAGAAAAAATTCTCCAAATCTTGCAGGTCCCAGTAGGTACAGGGCAAAGAGCTGAAGTGAGGGCCAGAGAGCTGCCATGAAGCCACCTTCACAGCTAGCGGAGTAACCAAGCAGCCGTGGTTATGGGCTAAGAAACCCAAAGCAGGAAGACACATGGGAGAAAAGAGTTTGATCCTCAGCTTTTGCAGCACCTCTGAAAAAAGAGGTAGAATCCAGATAACACAGTGGGAAGAATGAACCATCCTAATTATCCCTCGTGGGAAGTGTCAGCATTAGGGGCTGCTCACACAGAGCACAGAGAACCAAAGTGGGGTCAAACATGCCTTAGTAGTCACCAAGGCCATATGCCCACAGGAAAGGGCACTCTATACCACATGAGACTTGGACCAACATAAACCAGTAGATAGCTTGATGCATCCTTCTCCAATCTCTTAACAATAAGTGGATTGATGAAGGAGGAAAAAGAGTGGAAAAACAGTTCTGAGTGGTATTTGGAATTTGAGTTGACTATGTATTTTCTTGAGACCGTTTTCAAATGTTTTGATGAATGACAACAAACCTTTTAAATAAGACAAGTTTGAGAACTTTTCATTCATTCTCTACCAGCCAGAACAGTAAGACTCATGAGGATATTTAAGATCACTTATAGAACATAAGGAAGGTACAGATTTTGGTATGTCTGCATTACAGCATCCAAAAAGTTCAACCATGCTACATATGTCAGGCCCAGATGAGAGGATCCACCCCTTCATCATTTTCCACATTTAGCATTTCATGAACTTAGTAGTTTTCCTAAGAATTATAAGGAAGATATATTGAACAGCCTCTGACATTCTGCGGATCTCTTCACTGAGTGTCCCAGCCGCTCTGCTTCTGATAAGTGATTCCCCCGCCACACCCAATTCCCTGAGAAATGACCACCATCCACCAGCTCCCACCAGCAGTCGTGTCAAGGTGGCCACTACTGAGATTCTGCTGTCTTGGCTGTAATTAGAGTAGCCAAGTAATTCAAGGCCTGAGACCTCAACAAAAAAGGAGCAGCCTGAAAAGATGACTGGCACTTGCAGCGCCATAACTAAAAATGGGAATGCTGTATGAACGGAGATCTAGGAGTCAGTGGGATTCCATCACTCATGCTAGTTTCTCATCTAGAAATGCTTCCAAGTGTTGAGCTCCAAACCTGGCTAAAAATTAGCAATCACCAATGGATCTTGAAAAAAGATTCCTGTGTCTCACAGAGTCTCTGATCCAATATCATGGTGAAATGTTTGAAACACTTTCTCATTTCTTTTCTTACAAAATGGCATTGTGATAAATGTGTTCAGCTCTCCACTATTCAAACAGAAACCTGAGTTTTAGCAGGGTTTTCATGTGTACAAGTCACTTGACTAAAATACTGAAGTGTTCTGGCCACAGATGGAAGCTTTGTCCAGTACTCTTATCTCTAAGTAAATTGTTTCAGCTTTATCAGGCTCTGTTTCATCATCTCTGGAGTAGAGGTAATTATCTACAGTTAAAATTACCATGACAATAGTGATAACAATGCTCAATTCACATGGAAAGGACAGTGGCATTATTGTTGTTGATGGCCGAGCATCACCTCTCAGTTAGACATATCTGACAGTAACTGAAGTGGCAGGTATTTGAGTTGCACATGCTACTGTTAGGAAGTCTAACAATGTCAAGTATAATCTCATAACTTAAAACATATTTTGGAGACATGCTCATTATTGTTACTGATACATTTTATTTAGATAGCATTGAATATCTGTCACATTATTAATAATTATTATTATAATTGCCATTGTAAAAATTATAATATATTGTCATTATTATAGCACTATCACTCAGCACTCTAATTTTTTCTGTTGTAAATGTCTAGTGTATCGCAAAACTCATGATTTTTACATATGCCAAATGATATGGTAAATGCTTGATTCCTATGTTAATAGTTTTCAGAGGCATATATTTGCCTGAAATCATCTTGAATTCATTTTTCCACTCTTACCAAAACTCAGATAGTGAAAATTTATCCTGCCTCCTTAGTCATCAAAAGACACGATTGCAAGATTATGGATTTTGCTTCACTGTCTATTTGCAGGTTGATCAGATGCTTTTTTAACACACATCTGTCTCCCTCTCCGCTCTACAAGGATGTGCACCTCTTCCACAGAGCCTGTCCTTGACTGCAAAGCATTCCCTGTCTCTGTATTATACTGAGGTATGACTGTCTCCCAGCTAGCTGTCTGCGACTGAACCTCAAGTACATGAACTACCTGGGAAACGTTCAGGAGGCACAACTGCCAAGCTCTTCCTTTCCCTTTCCACTCCTATCGAAACCTGTTTTCATTGATTCCGCAAGTAATTCTTGAACAGCGGTGTAACCTATTTGGCAAAGTTACATTGTCTTTTCTCTTGACCCACTGACTACACGAGACATAGGGTTCCTGTGTATAAGTTCTTGTTTCTGTTTTCTGTACTTTAAAATTTCTGAATAGATGCAAAAATAGAATGAGTAAAATGTCTACTTATAAAAATATCTTTCTTGCAGTACAGTTTTAATCATTACTAATCATAGAGCAATTATTCTATACTAAACACTAAGTAAAGGCTCTACATGGATTAACTATATGTAATTCTCACAAAAACACTAATGTAGATTCCTTTTATATATATATATATTTTTATATATATATAGATTCCTATATATATATATATATAGACACTCAGTGTCATTTTAAAGACACTCAGATTTACAAAGATTAGGAAATATCTTAAGGTCAAACTGCAGGAACCCAGCAAAGCCAACACACAAATTTAGAGATTATACTTTAACAATTATGCAAAACTAATGGCTCTTCAGTTTTTGATTCTCTGGCCAGGGATGGCTGGTATGGCTCAGGGCGAGGGGGTGGGAGCAGGGGAGGGAATAGGGATGGGGGTTTCTTTCTACATCCCTGGGAGTGAAGTTTACTTAAGCCATCCATGTTTATTTTTACTAATCTCATTTCAAAAGCCTCATGATTAGTAGAATTAATTCTCAGATTTTGACTATAGCTTGTGATCATCAGCTTTCAATGGTGTGTTGAGTTTTAATTTTTTTTCTGTGTCCTTACAGGAGAGGACATATTGGCTACTAGCCTGAGAGGTCTTATTATACATATAAAAATACACACATACACACTATCTATCTATCTATCTATACACATATATATAGATATATCTATACACATATCTATAGTAGATATATAGATATATAGGTATAATCAGCTTCAAGAGAGGCCTCATATTGGATCCTGCTGCTAAATCATTTGGATTAAATGGAATTCTTTTGTATATACAAATGCCTGTAACATGTTGGCAGGACAAATGGGATTCTTCTGTATTCTAAATATATACTCTAAATATACTTACATTTTATGGAAGTCACTTCTAAATTAAGGGCTTTCTTTCTTTTGACCAATCATTTCAACATTGTTTCCAAAACAACGCAGAAGCCACGGGAAATTCATTGGCAGCCCCTTCCACAATGCATAGCAGATGGCAACTTGAAGCAGTCAGAGATGTGGGAGGACCAAGTTGCCCCTCCTTAGTAGTAGACCTTACATTTCAGGATAGACAGTGATGCAGGTTTAAAAATGACTCGTAGCTGATATACATGGGAAGTACAATATGTTCCAATTTGACAACAGGAACAATGCTATTTTAGGAAATACAATGAAGGGATTCATTTACTTGACATATTTTTTTTCTTTAATTTTTTATTGGTTTTAGAGAGGGAGAGAGGGAGAAAGAAACACAGCTGTGCTGTTCCACTTCTTCATACATATATTGGTTTCTTCCTGTGTGCCCTGACTGGGAATTGAACTTGCAACCTTGCACATGAAGACAATACTCCAACCGAGTTATCCACCCAGGGTCTCAATCATATGTTTTCTAAAGGCAAAGGGATTCAGTAGTCAGTGATTCTCAAGCCCGGTTGAATATAAGCCTCATCTGAAATTAATAAAAAATACCCATATCAGGGCTTCATCTCAGACAAATTTCATTAGAATCTCAGTGTGTGGGCACAAGAATAATGGGTATTTCTAAAATCCACCCCTTTCTTTGTCCAGTGTGATTCTAATAAGCAGCTTGTGTTGAAATCCATTGGTGTGTTGGATAAATATTAACCTAGTTCAAGGTAGATGTTGGTTGCTCAAATTAGTCTATTCTTGAGCTACATTTTTTTTTAAATCACAAGATAATTTTTCCTTAACTTTTTTTTTTGCTTATAATGTTTGGAAAATAATAAACTGTGCTATAAATCTTATGAAACATTTAATTTTGTGAAATAATGGATAACCTTCTGAAAGGCATCCTTGTTTACATCTAGATAAGTGCTTGCTGAGATCTTGGCATTAAGATGATGAAGTTAAGCTTCTACTCTCTCTTAATAGGATTTAGAAAGAAACCAAGAGATTAATATCACAACTGAGGTAGAAAGTAGAAATGACCTTTGCATTAAATGAAGGGCAATCTTTAAAAGTTGTTCTATCTTAAAACAAGTAAAATACTTCATAATCAAACAGAAATCTTTTCTTAGATCAACTTTTTACCAAGTAGCTACTTAGTGCTTTCTTTTAAGTGAATATTTTATCGTGCTTCTGAAACTTATAAACAGGCATTAAACAAAGTATAGAAATACCCAGTGTTAAATCTACACAGCAGGGCCTAGGTACCTGGTTCAAAGAAATTAATTTTATATCCACCATAAGCCAGATCTTTTTCTCTCTTTGAACTCTGAATTGTGTTGTGCCGTTCCCACCGGCACTGTAAATTAAAGGATAAAATGGTGACTTTCCACTCTGCTTCCCATAATGATGTATTCTTTGCTGAGCTTAGGTGAGAAATTTGAATGTTTCAGAAAACCAGATTGCTTTCTTTCCTGCCTCAGGGACCAGACTGGCATAACACAAGATTGTATATCATTCCAAAAAATTTATACTTGCTTACAGTATTAGATTTTGTTTTAGCCTTTTATTTCTTCTCAACAGATTTTTCACAGCCACAATACTGGAGGCTGTTTCTGAAAACTGCTAATTTTTAAAAATAGACCAGTCAACCAAATTAGCAGGATGACTGAGGGAGAACTTTATTAGGGAGTGAACAGCCATAAGGTCTCAATAAATCTTTCCAGTCATCTGAAGAAATGAAAAGCTTGGAGGGATAAGGAGGATGGGGCATGATTATCTCAGATTTATTCTTACAACCAAGGAAACCAAGTGTATGATTTTGTATAAGTTCCTTTGAAATTTCATTTCCACAGACTAAATTTTTTCTTGCCAGAGGGACAAAATCACTTTCTGTGAAAACATGAATTTAGAAACTACATGCCTTGGTATTAGGGGGTGTTTATTTAAAAATATTTGTCAGGTTCACCCCAACTTTTCCCTCATCAGCAAGCTTTCTAACTACCTGTGTTATATATAGCTCATTATATTTTCATTAAAAATATTTTCCCTGCTAGTCTGCATCCCTCCAGTGCAGGATTTATGTCTTCATTTGTGCCCAGCATACATGGTAGTTACTTGAAAAACAATTGAAATAAAGGTTGCATCATTTTTGGAAAGTGTAATTTTGCTAACTTTTTAAAAATGTGAACGCTTTCTATGATATATGATGAGGTTTCCAAGAGCACAGTTTGTGTCTGGCATATAGCAGGCACCCAGTAAAATGTTTGTTGAACTGAGCTGATTGTTTCTCATGAAATTGCATCCTTGTTCCAATACTTAGTAGTTAAACCAGCATTTATGGAAAATATTGCAGGACACTGTAAAGTCAAAAGGAAGAGGCTAACCTTATCTGGAGTGTTGAGGGCAATTTCTATGGAGAAGTGGTATCTGAGACAAGGTCATAAAAATGAGTGGGCAGGGGTGGTGGTGAAGGATGTATGTGTAGGAGGATGACAGGCAGGGAAGAGGTACATTTGAAATAGAAGCAAGAGTATGTGTAAAGGCCCTGAGGTAGATAGGGTGGTTGGCATGTTAAAGAAACTGAAAAACAACCATGTTATGTGAGCACAAAATTGAGTAGAATGATTTTAAGTAAAATAAACATAGACATAATAATAATAATAATAATAATAATAATAATAAAAAATTTGCCTTTCAAGTTCTTTCTGGCTGCTACACAAAATTAATTAATTAATTAATTAATTAATTAATTAATTAATTAACCAATTAATTAAAAAATGTAGAGAGACCTAAGAGAAAATTTGGGCAGGTCAGATAGGACATTTATGAAGCAGTCTAGGCAAGAGAAGATGGTGGCCTGTACATGTGTGTGTTAGTGGTGGGGATGTTGAGAAGTGGTGTTACTCAAATATATTTGGAGGTTAAATCAATGAGGCCTGACAATGGATTGGATAAGGGGTAAAAGAAAGGAGAAGTTCAGAATGATTCCAAGTGTCTGCCTTTGTAAAGAGGAATGGTGTTCCTTCCGTTAATGAATGAAACATAAAGAAAGGCAGAGGTGCCATATTGTGTAACTTTGGACATACTGATTTTGAAGTATTTCTGAACATCTAAGTAGTGATATTTAGAAGACAGCTGAACCCTGGCTGGTGTGGCTTAGTGGATTGAGCACCAGCCTGTGAACCAAAGTGTTGCTGGTTTGATTCCCAGTCAGGGCACATGCCGGGGTTGTGGGCTGGGTCCCTGGCTGCAGGGCATGTGAGAGGCAACCATACATTGATGTTTCTTCCCCTTTCTTTCTCTTCCCTTCTCCTTTCTAAAAAATAAATAAATGCAATCCTAAAAAAAAAGAAGAAGACAGCTGATATACTCCTCTGGAGTCAAGTGGGGACTGGACTGCAAATATAATCAGAGTCATTGACATGAAAGAATAGTTTTGAGCTGAAGCTACTTGCTGGATTAATTAGTTTGAGATTAAATATAGAATAGAAAGGGAAGGTGAGGCCTTAGACTGATACCAACATTTAATAAAAAAGTACAGAAAATGGGCAAGTAAAGGACATTGGGAAGGGGTGCAGAGAAGCAGGAGAAAAACAAAAAGGGATATGTTGGGATAGAGGAAAAAAATAAGTGTTGCAAGAAGAAAGGTACAGTCAGCTAAGCAGAAGACCCAAAATGTTTGACTTAATTTAATAACATATTGGGATAAGGAGTAAAAGGTGAGATATGACATTAAGGTTTTGAGAAAGTTGCTATCAAAAAGCTTCTTTCTGTTGACTCCTCTGTCTCATACCAAATTGGAAACTTTCCTAAATAAGAGGGTTTTGTGTTTTGTTTTTTCTTATTTAGACTAGGTTATGCACAGAGAATTAACTAACAGGGACATTGGAGTTTTTTAGAGAACAGAACAGGCTTGAAATAATCTTTTCAGAGGAGTGGAAGAGACCACATGTCGTAGGACCACATGACAATGACGGCCCAGTGAAAGTTAATAAATATACAGCAATTATAGTAGCACTAATTTGACATGCACTGTCATTGTATCTAGCTGAGC
>PVKM010002639.1:0-63236 GCA_004027735.1 Carollia perspicillata | reverse complement strand
GGGAGGGAGGGGATCCTACCCTTCACGACACCATGGATGGATCTGGAGAACATTATGCTAAGTGAAGTAAGTCAGGTGGTGAAAGACAAATACCATATGATCTCACCTATAAGTGGAACCTAATCTATAAAACAAACAAGCAAGCAAAAATATAACCTGAGACATTGAAATAAAGAATAAGCTGACAGTAACCAGAGAGGAGGGGAAAAGTCAATAACGGAGGAAAGATGGGGAAGGGTAGTCAAGGAACATGTATGAAGGTCACATGGACAAAGCCAAAGGGGGAAAGGATTGAGGGTGTGATGTGGGGGTGGGTGGGGTGGAAGAAAGTGGTAGTGGGAAAATGGAGACAACTGTACTTGAACAACAATAAAAAATGTATTAAAAATTTTTTAAATACGTATTTGTTTATTGACTGCCTCCCCCACTGCATTATGAAATCCAAGAAGGACACTCTCTGCTTTACTAAGTATCTTTGGCATACAGCACAGTGCCTGGCACACAGTAGGTGCTCCATAAATATGAAGAAATGAATACAGATACTGAAAACAGTTTTAAACTCTAGAATAAACTACCAAATGAAATTTTAGTATCCCTTTCTCTGTGGCTGTTTTCCTTAATTGGACCAATATTCACACAACTTTCCAAATCAGTGTAAGAAAGCAAGATAGATTAGGTGCTTCTCAAACTCTCTTTCAGAACTTGGATTCTGTGTAAAGCTGACAAACATTCCATTGGGAAATGAGGAATCCTGGGTTCCAGATTTGGGTCTGCCACAATTTCTTTGCCCTTCAGCAAATTGGGCTACTTTTCTGGACCTTGGGACCTTACTTATAGAGTGAGGCTTTTGAATTCTATATACTCCAAAGATTTTTCCTGGTTTAAAACTTAAGATTATTGAGTTGGGAGAAATCAAGTATAAATGTTACAATAAAATGTGTAAAGAAAAAAATATGAAATGCCTGCCTACTGCTCTAATTATATCATTTCTTCAAACTTCCCATTTTCTCTTTTTCTAGTTATTGTTTATTTACAATAAGTTCCTTTTATACCACATTTTCACTTTGCCATGTCCTTAGTCATTTAAAAAATCTCCCGTCCTGTCATCTTCAACAAAGAGGACTCTCCAATGAAACTACACTTGTGTGTTGATTTTAAATCTCATGCTTCACAAACGCCTTTCTCTTAGCCCCATCTAGAAAGTTTTGTTTCCATGTACAATTTTAGAGCACAATCTATAGTGATACTTAACTTCTTAGCAATTAAGGCAAGTTATCATCTATTACTATTCCATTCTACAAGCAGCAACTATAATTCAGACCAAGAAAGTGACTCATATACAAAAAGCACACTATATATAAATAAATTCTGTATATATGTATATATATGTATATATGTAAATTACATATATGTATATATGTAAATATATATTCAGAGGTATTGCATTATACTGAACATTTTTAAAGAAAAGAAAATCGATTCAATCTGTTCCTATTCTTTTCCAACATTGAGTTCTAGAGACAGAGTCAAAAGAAGAGAATGCGGCAGTAGACACAGTACCCCGCCTCTAATGTTGTCATCATTTTTAAAACATCTATAACATTCAAGAATAGGAACCTGCTATTCACATCACCATACAATGTCTGCTTTCTGCATTACAATATTATTAGGGAAAATGTCTCTTTACAGACATATGTACTGTTTACTCCAAAGGGGATCTTCTGAAATCCTTTCAATATAATTCATGTTTTCGTGGGGCTTTGTCATCAATCAGAAAATTAGAAGACTGCCATGTTCAATACGCACTGAGCATTGAGCACCTAGTCAGTATCACACCGGCGTTCTACAAACGCAACTGAGCGCTCCAGACAGGGCCGCTGCACGGGCTGCTCCCCCTCTGCCCCCAAGAGTCCCATTTCTTACACAGCGAAGAGCCCAAGAGACATTTCAGTAAGATAAATATATTAGAATATTTCAGTCTGAATTTAAATTCCTGAAAAAGACACTTTAGCTCATGTTTGATTAGGAGTTGGAATTGTTGTTTTGTTTTGTTTTTTTCAACTCAAAGAAATAAATATTTGAGTGGGTAATTTTTCAAATTTTCTTGAATACTAGACGTATATCTCATTTCTTAAAATTTTTCATCAAATGAAATAGGAGAGTCATAAAAAGTCACTTATGGAAAGTCTGTGCCATATTCAAAAAATGCTATGGATGTTATAATGTAGTTTATAATTTTAAACTTGAAGAAATAGGACACACTTAGGATGTCGAGATATAAATAATCTGAACCAAGACAATTCTCTAACCAGACTTCTGTTAAGCAGAATAAGCCTCATTTTCCAACCAGTATGACTGCATTGCAGTACTGTATGATTAAAACTCAGGGTATATGATACAAAAACTTGTCTTTACTTCTTACAATCTGTGTGACCTTGGTCAAGCTACTTGTTTATAAAAACAAGGCAGGGTATGTGATACAAAACTTATCTTTACTTCTTACAATCTGTGTGACCTTGGTCAAGCTATTTGTTTATAAAAATATGGATAACAGTAGTGCTTTTCTCTGGAATTACTGTGTGATTTGAATGAGATAGTTCATGTCAAGTGCTTAGCACAGTGGTTGGCACACTGTAAAGGCTTGAGTTTTAAACTCTGTAAATGCCTACAGATTTCTACAAAGACCTCAGGGAAACCATCTCTGTCTCCTCATAGTGTTCTTGTCTGTGAGAGCTATGCAGGGATGCAGCCTCAGTACATAAAATATTCAGGGCCTAGCAGAGGGAAAACGCAAATAGGGAACTCTGAGCATGCTGCCCACTCTCCTCCACTGCTCTCCCTTCCTGCTATCATCAGCTTCTCCAGGCAGGAGATGATTGCAGGAAAGCTGGTGTCCATGGTTTATGGGGCCAGGTTGCTGCAAACTAGGCAAAAACCCAGAGAGAAGGAGAGAACAACAGAGAGAAAGGTGACTCCTCCTGCTGACAATAAGTAGAGCAGAGATTCTTTCATATATATTATTGTTCCCCGGGGGTCTCTCCTTGGTGTCTTCTACACATTCTTTTCCTGGAGGGCTTATCCAGTTAGAAGGTTTCAACTGCCACATATACACTGATGACTCCCAAACCTCTTTCCCTAAACCATCGTTCTGTCCTGAACTCCAGACTCAAATTTACCACTATGTATTTAGATTTTTCCTCTTCAGTATCCCAAGGGCACTTCAAACTCAAAATGCCTAAAATAAAAGCTGCTGTCTTCATCCAGATAGACTACAATGGATTTGGGGATTTTCTTGTCTAAACAACACCAGCTACCTAAGCCGGGACCTATTTTTGACTTCTTTTTTTCTTCTCTCTCCCACACATCCTGTCTCTAAGACCAGTTGGTTCCATCTTCCACCTCTAAATTGTGTCTTCTTTCCTCACTTAATTCTTTTTCTTCAAACTCTTTCTAGTTCTCACTAGAATTACTAAGATACCCCTCTAGCTGGTCTCCCTGGCTTCCTATTCTGCCTCACCCCATGGAACCTGTTCTCTATACTACCACTAAGGGATCTTTCTAAGTTTCAGAGAAAAATGGGCTTCAAGAGGGATCCCAGTGGGGCAGTACTAAAAGCCTGACACCAGTAATATAGGTCACTCACTTTTGCTACAACTTTAGAATAGCTATGAAAGTAGGCATAAACTAGGCAAAGAAAAAGAGATATCATTCAATGTGACAGAAAAATGCAATGTTGAAAACTATGAAGGATTTGAGATTTTTACCCTCCCTGCATTCTTACAAGTTAGCCTACCATATTTTATGGTTGCTGGCAGAAGACATGAGACTTCTGGGTCAGAGACAAAAAGCCTTTATTACTCACTGCACAGCAGGTAACGTGAACATCATATTTTAGTTGGTTCCCTTGACCTCAAGTCCCACAGGCGTGATGCAAACCAGCCCATGTGGATGTCACACATACTTGCTTTGTGGAACCTTGAGCTAAGTGACCCCAAATATTTTATAATGGGCTAAAGCAGACCTCCCTTTGTCCTAGAGGGAGACGTTGTTTTTGTTACACTGGACAGTAAGCAAATCTGCCTTGTGATTCAGAGGGAAACATTATCTTCCAAGACAGGTCACTTTTAAACATCTTTAAAAAGATATTATGGAAGAAAAGGGCAGGTAATGTCTTAAGAGACCCATGGAGAATTGTCTCCCAGCAGAGAGGCTTTAATTCAAACCAGCCTCCTGGCACTCCATAGCTGTATTGTTTTTATCACTCTCTCTGAGAGTTCCTTCACCCAAAGTTGAAGGTATCACTTACCCCTAACCCAAAACTGTTTTACAGTATCAAATGAAATCAATGTGTGAATGTAGCTTTGTAAACAACACAGCACCATGCAAATGTAGTCATTACGTGTCTCTCTGGAACACACTTTGTTGCTTATTATGGAAATGAAAGATGAAAAAATTTGGAATTTTTGGAATAAAAAATTAAAGATCAATTAATAAAATAAATATGAAATATCTGAATCTATTCTACATTAGGCTTGGGAGGTACATAGTGAAGAGTAAGACACATTCCTTGACCTCTAGGATTTCACAGCACAGGGAAGAAGCAGAGAGAAAGGACAGTGTTCAAGACCTGTTACTGTGACAGAACAGAAGCATAGGGGGATGACCTAGGGTCACCATTGACTTACAGAGCTTGGAGGGATTTAAGTAATCATTAAATCCAATTTACCAATGAGAAACTAATGACGAAAATGTTCAGTAACATTCTTTCAGACTTTTAGTTTGGTAAAATGCCCTGAAGAAAATTTCTTATTCTGGGACAGAGTTTTTCTAAGACCCAGAGGCAATTTTGGTTTGGCACCAGGCATTTTTCTCTACATTCATTACTTCCATTCATTGACACTTTACCTCTTTGTTCCCCAACAATTGCGATGCATTTATTCTTCATTTAACTTCTAACCTCTCTCAAAGCTCAAGTATTTCCTCTTTTCTTTGTATGAAAGTGCTAGCTAGAAGAACCTTCCCTTCTGACCTCTATTTTCTCCCTGTTACTCCATCTGGCCCCCAACCTAACTCCTCTTCCCATCAATATTCTACAAAATGCAAACCTTCTCAATCCCTGACTGCCAGTTATTGTCATCTTTTTTATTTTGCCGTGTATTTTATTTTGAGGTTAGTTGTGATCCTTCCTATACTTGTATAAGGAGACAAAGCGTGTCTACCTACACCTCCGTCTTGACCAGAAGTCCAGAATGAATTATTTAAAAGTCCAACTCTAAGCTTTAGAATAAATATGCACAAAACCTCTCTTGAAAGTAGAGCTGCAGCTGCTGCTCCTGCTGCTGCTTCCTGATAGATACCATGGTGGGCGGGTGGGTGCCAGCAGGAGGGCAGCATGCAGCCAGATCTTTTTCAGGGAGTTCCACGGTAGCCCTAGCCCAATAACCTTGGACCTTAATCATACACTCCTCAGTGTTCTGGGATAGTACAGGAAAAAATGGGTTCATTCCATTCAAAACCTATCTTTTGACTCATTGAGGAGTTCCAAAAATACCTTTAATACTTCAAAGAAGACATAATATTCAAGGGTTTTGAAAAACTTTTTAAGTATATAGGGATGCTAATATATACAGTTTAACTCAATCTTTTAAAATAAAGGTGACAAAAAAATCAACTAAGTTTTTAATGATCTAGTGTGTTGACTTTTTTAGTTATATAAAACACATGGGTTCCCTTAATAATCAAATACAGTTAAAGAATTTTAATTTTGTAAAATCTTCCATGGCAGTAAGCATTTAAAGCTTTACTTGACCCAGAAGGACTCAGATAAAATATTTGAATGCATACTATCCGTACTAAATAGCATTTAAAATTCACAATACCAATAATTTTAAATACCATTAAAGCCATGAACAATGGTATCACAGTCACAAGTGTTCCTGAAGGTGAAAAAAAGCAAATCTGGTTCATGATAAATTATGAAAATGGTAATTATATAGATAAGAATAAATGGCTTTAAATTCCCTAATGGATGATGAGTCAAGTCACTGACAAGAGCAATCAAAGTATATTCCATATGTGATTAACAACACTTAAATTTGACATTGACAAACATTATTTAATTTATACAATAGTAGAATTACAAGCATATGTAGTTTCTGAACCTCCAGGTTACAATAAATCATGGAATATCAGTCAGCATGCTGATTTTTGTTCATGTTTTGCCTAGAATGCCTGTGTTTTTAATGCTAAAATACGTTTCAAGGGTAGGTCAAAATAAATATCCTCTCCATCTCTCTCTCTTTTCCAGTAAGTTCTCTCTCTCTCACACACACACACAACATAAACACACACTCAGAATAAATGACAATGTTTCCCAGAACACTTCCTTACACATTGAAGAAATATGCAAAAAGACATTTTATCAATATGAACTCTTGATCAACTTCCCATTAAATTTATGAAGTATCTATTATGTGCCAGACACTGTGCTAAGCACTGGGAATCAACAGAAACATGACATACACGGCTCTTCCTCACAGAGCTTACAGTCCAACAGACAGAGTCGAATGAATTTATACTGTTACTCAGCTTTAAGCAAAGCTGTTTTATATAATAGAAACTTCTAAGCACTTAAATGAAAGAAATTGAGTAAGCTTTAATAGCATTACTATAGCAAACTATATTAATCATACAACTTGCAAGAAAACAAATTGCTTTACTCCCTCAGACTGACATGTCTAAATCCAATCTCAGTTTCTAATTAATATGCCAGCATAAGAAACATAAGAATTTCCGGGGCATTGATAAAACTGACAACAATACATTCACCCAGTAAAATAAGCTTGTGACATGAGGCCCAGGTCATACCTCAGTACAGTAGAGTCACAAACCTAACTATGACATTTGGCATTAGTAAAACTGGTTTAAGAAAAAAAACACTAATGATATATAAAGAAGTTAAACTCCCTAGATAAGTCATTATGTCTTCAATCCAAAAGAGACCACTGTGGGAAGGTAGGTAGGATTAGCAGAGAAAAAAAAAGATACTCACTTTAAAGTTCTAAAGCCACTAAACATAGGAAACCACCTGTTTTCAAGTGTATCCTTTTATCTACTCACAACAGCTACTTCAGTAGAACAAAATAATCTACACATTGTGGCCAAAATTTTTACACTTAAGTGCTTAAAGGAAGCAAATGCTATTGAAATTCCAAAAATGATTTAGGGAGCTAAAATTGACTTTGGATGTCAGAATATATTCATGTACATTATAATGTCCTACTTAAGAAGTAAACTTATTCCTTCAAGATATAGGAAGTAAATCAAGCTTACATTAATATATGAGGAACAGACAATTTCTGGTAATACTCTGGGGGGGGAAAATATGTACTCTAAATAAAAAGCTAGAAAATAAGAAAATCACTTACGAATTCTGTGCACAGATTACAGAGCCTTTGAGAAAAGCGTTGAGAGGCAATGGCCAGGTGTAGGCTGTTACTACCAGCAGAAACCTGTCAGAGACGACCGAGTAGGATGCCTCCTACTTTTCCGCATGCATGGATGGGAATTAAGGCTAAAAAGCTCTCTAAAGCTTCTCAACTCAACTGCACTGCAGAGGCCAACAGCATTAGCCCTGCCTGGGAGCTAGTTAGAAATGCAGAATCTCAGGCCCCACTCTAGAACCTGCATTTTAGCAAAATTCCCCTGGAAGACTTGTGAGCATTTTGAAGTTTAAGACACAATAACCTAAAGGAATAAAGAAAAGAGAACTATAAAGCACATTCCAAATATTTAGCATAAATTCAAACACCTGCATTCCCAGCAGCTCTCATAAACCCTACAAAATACCACCAACTTCAAGGTGAGTTCAGCATTAACTGTACAAGTGAGTCAATATGAAAAAAACTAAATACAGACATGAGATTGAAGCACTCCTCATTATCATTCAGCTGCTCCAGCTGAGCCCTTTACTGGCAACCAGCCTGACTCGAGATGCCAAGGGGTTGGAGGATTACGGGGAGAGATGGCAGAGGGCAGGCATGCACACATCTCCCTAACTAGCTGTTCTCACATATCCCTGTCAACAGCTCTTGCCCCTTAGCCTGCCTATGGCCTGCAGATATGTCTGTTGGCCCACATAGTATTTTTAACTTTGAGTTCATTACCATCATTTATAAATCTGGAACTTTTGCATCAAATACTCTGCACATCTAACTTCTCTTCCACAGATCAGAAAATCTGGCAACATCAGACCTGCATTCTGGCATGGCAGTAAGTGGAGCCAGGGCTCAGCTGTCCCACTCAGATGTTGGCCGGAATCTCCACCGCTCCCTATGGTCTCCCCAACACTGTAGCTGAGGCGGAGTGTCAGTTGCCATTTGTCATCTTCCATTTGGTCTGCTTCACTCATTCACATTCCCAGCCAGACCCCACAGGCATTTGAGTTTGCAACCTTTTTAAGAGGCTCCAAGGAGCATCACATCACTGATCTCTAATCATTCAGCTTCTCTGAGTTTATTCTTTCGTATGTGCAATTCAGGAAAAGGAGCTACTGTTTGGTTACCTTTGGTTTGATCATAGATCTTTTGAGCTGGAATCAATCCACTGAAATACATACTACTTCACTTTAAATGAAAATTATGCTATTTTGCTACACAACTCATTACAACTTGAACATTTTAACTATTTTATGGTTAAACTGTAAGAACTATACTGTACTTCACAGTCATAAACAAGAATTAGTAGCAGCTGCAGACACAGCTCAATCCATTCTTAAACCACTCCTCCAGATTCATTTCAAAACTCCAGGTAATATACTGCAATGGTAAATTCTATGAAGACAGGTATCTTTGTGTTTTTTATTTACTGGGAGATTCCCAAACCCCCAGAAATTTTTTAATACTTATTAGATAAATGAATAAACTTTTACCAGGAATTATAAATTCTCAAAAATTCATACACAGCTTTTGAATGAATGTGTTTAATCATCAACAGGTATATGAAGAGTGTATTCTTTTGATAGTTTAGCTCTACTTTCGGTTGTCCATTTTATTTCAGCAACTATGAAAAGATATGTAACCCTAACAAGCTCATTCCATGGCCTATTCCATGGCTTATTACAATTTGTTTTGCAACAAAACAGTATGATACAAACTAGACAAAATGGCTAAACTGAATTATAAGATTTGGTCTGATTTTATGTCCCCATGTCTATAGTCTTCAGTCATCGCCAGAATCATCATTATCATCATCATCCCAACCTTGTAAAGCTGGACAACTTTTACAAATCACCTATTAAAAAGCATTTTAGAACATTTGCTGATGTGCTTGATGTCCTTGACTTCCCAACTAAAAAGTAGGTCTTACAGGACTGTAACTGTACCTCTCATGCCATGATGCTTACTTGGTAGGTCTGAACACAAGGGAGAAAAAAATTTAATTTTTAATTGTCTTAAAGATTTAACTGAAAAAATATATTACTGAGAATCCAAGGCACAAAGAAATAAAGTAATTTTCTTGTGGTTACAGGTAATTTATTGCTAGAACTACGAAAGCATCTCCATAGCTCTCCCCACTGTATCATGCTGGTGTTATAATAGTCACTTTCAAAATTTATCTGCTTAAAAAAAATTTATCTGCTAAGCAACTGCAAACCAATGAATTGTAACCACTCAACAAATGATGGGATGAACAAATACGGCGTCAAATGGCAAAATCTAAATGCTGCGGCAAATCTGGTTATATTTATAAACACATCAACAATTAATCTAAAAGGTGTTTTCAATAATACTAAATATGTATCTTAACAGAAAACTACTGTGATATAACATTTCAAGAACTAAAACTGAAAAAATTTTGGTTAAAAATTTTTCTTGAACTTAAAACTACCCAGTTAGATTTGATGGAGTCTGAGACTACAGTGCCCTCTCACTATCCCCTTGGCCTTTTGATTACCTGACTGAAAGGCAGATCATCTGCCTCCCTTCTCCTTATACACCAAAATGAGAAGAATTAAAGTTTTAGCCCTTTCACTCAACTAAACTCAACTTCCTGAGGATATAGCAGGTCTGTCCAGAAAGTATCCAGCCACGTACCATGAAAACTAGAGACATTTGTTGAAGAAGATACAGGAGACAAGAAACATTGTACATAGGACACTGATGCCTCAGTATCCTTCAATGTAGGTACCTTAGGACTTCACACAATTCTCCCAAATGCCATCAGCTGCCTTAATCTCATCAAGAGTCTGACAGCTCTTCCCCTTCGAAGGTGATTTTACTTTTGGGAAAAGCCAGAAATCACAGAGCACCAAACCTGTGCTGTAGGGGAGCTGAGTCACCTGGGTGATTTGATGTTTTGCCAAAAAAAAAAAAAAAAAAACTCTGCATGAGACGTGACAAATGAGCGGGCATGTGGTCATGATGAAGCTGCCAATCACCAGTTGCCCATAGCTGCGGCCTTCTGAATCATCTGAATAGTTTGCACAGAGGAATGTCCAAGCTTAACACAAAATGCGATGCAAATTCATTGCTCTACTCTGTCATTTTGAATGCAGCGGCCACACAGTACACATGCTCACTCAACAATGTCTACCACCTCTACTGACTAGTACAATGAAGTCATCATTGTTCACACATTTGCATTCCAGTCCACTCTCCTTGGCTGTCATGTTACAACCATGTGGCACAAACCATTCTTATTATATTAACAATGGCTGGGCTGGACTTTTTCTGGGCAGACCTCATACAAACAAAAGCAGGACCAGGTCATTGATGTTAATATGTCTGACAGCCATTCTAAGAAGAAATTTATTGAACTCTCCAATACCAACAAACCTGAGCATGCATTCACTATACACCTATAACAAAGTAAAACTAAAGTAACAAAGAAAGGGTAAAAATAACCAACTTTGTCCACCTTAAATGAATTTGGAACTGTCCACAAATTAATACATATAAAAATGTAAGTGTTTATGTTGTTTTCCCCAAATGGTCTTTATTGGCTATTTCTGAATTCTTGATGGATTGGGGCAGTGCCAAATTCACTGCATCAGTACACAGAGCTGTATTGTTTGAAGGAATGAAGTTTTAGAGCTGTAGAAAAACTGTCCTCTCAAACAATAAATACATTCTAACCAAGTCTCTGTCCAATTATTACTAGCTTGAGGTTTTATTACAATTTCTACACCCTGACCAGCATGGCTCAGTGGGTTGGGCAACTTCCCGCAAAGCAAAAAAGGTCACTGGTTTGGTTCCAGGTTGGGGCACAAGCCAGGGTTGCGGGCCAGGTTTCCAGCTGGGGGTGTGCAAGAAACAACCAACGGATGTTTCTCTCTCTCACTGATGTTTCCCTCTCTTTCTCCCACCCTTCCCCTCTCTCTGAAACTAAATCAAATCTTTAAAATAAAAAAGATTCCTATGACCACATGACCCTTTTTCACTTCCCTGCTTTCACTTACTTCACAACCCATAAAGACGAATACGAAGCCAGGGAAAGCAGTCTGGAAGAGATGACACGCTTGCCTCTATCATATGGACGGTCTTTCCCATAACGGAGCAAGAGACAGCAGGCGTATGCCCTTCCTCCAATATCTAATACAATTCGCACTGGAATTTCCAAGGAGGACATTGAAGAAGAAAAACCCAGCCAGAATCAAATAACACTATGCACAGTTTTTACATGCAGATAATAATTTTGAATGATGGATCTTTGTCCCAGAAAGAATCTGTCCATCTCCTCGTAGCCCAGGCCATTCTAGTTTGAAAACTTTAGTTCCAAAGCACAAATACACTTTTCCAAAACTCTTCTGTCACAGTGCCCACTATGAAAACCTTCATAAATGTGCTTATAAAGAGCTGCGCAATCTGGCACAGGAAGCCAAAGTATTACTCTGTGTTATTAAACTCAACAGAAAGCCCCATACGCAGCAACAGGAGGCCATAGGCAATTAACACTGTAAATGGAAAGGTTTAGAATTTTTCATGACCTTTAAAGGTCAACACAGTTGCCCCTTCACATGCATGCAATTATACAGTGACTAGTTCATAGAAGGAAAAAGCCATGAAAATATTTAGTAAAACAAACCTCGCATTCATCCAAAGCTACTTGGCGCTCTCCAGGCTTTACCTGAAGAGTTAGCTTCAGAGAGCACAAGGAGCTAAAAAGCAGAGGAGACCTGCTGGGCAGCTTGTCCCCACTTTACCAAAATACTAAATTCATACTACCAGCACAATTGCTATGAATACGACATTATCACAGTATCAATCTCTCAGTAAAGAGTTTCAAAAACAAAGATAAATGTAATTGAATGACTCTGCTTGTGCTATTGCTGGGGAAAGGAAGACAGACTTACCTTCACTAACTGGTCATTCAGGGGAAATCATAAAACAATTACAGCTACTATGGAGTAATTCAGGAGATTGAAGGAGGTGATTAAAAGGGCTTTATCTAATAAAAGTGCACTATCAGCTCTGATTCCTTAGTTATTTCTCATATCCCATATGGATCACTGTGAACAAAACAGAATGTTCTCCTTACAGCTAATATATTCACTTTTCATCTCAATCCCAAGGAACCTGAAAGTATTATATAATATTTTCCAATGGTCATAACAATTACCTAAATTAGGACAGATTTTCACTGATTTCAAGGACTAGATTGCCTATCATTGCAGCACAGAATGGAATCCAACATATACATGTGGGATAACCACTGGAAGTGGGTGGGTTTTGGAAATCTAACATAAATTTGGAGTATAATATCAATATGTTTCTGGAAAATTAGTAGATGTCATTCGTAAGTCAAAATAGTATGCTCTAATGTAATGCATGGTTTATGTTGGGACTGTGGAGGTGCATATTTATTTAATAAAGATAGCACACAGATATACTCAGTGTTTTAAATGTGTTGAGATTCTCAGTCATAATGTCAATAAACACATTCCAAAGCATCCCTACATAGAGGACCAAACTGGTTTATTTTGCAATTGTAGCCTAACAGCTAAAAATGAGGTACACAGTTAGACAGCCATGAGCAGAGCAAGGACGGTGGGTACCAGGGCAGAAAGCCCTGAGCGCCTAGAAATGGACAATTGTAGAGTGGGGTGCCGCCCCCAGGGTGGCCTTTCCTCCCCTAGTATATTGCTGGCCATTCAGTTTAGACCCCTTGACCCCTTATATCACTGGTCATGCAGTTGGGACCCTCCCCAGACCGCTCCTCCCCTGGCATATCACTAGTCATGTGGCAGATCCCCTTAGAGGAAGAACAAGGGAGCCAGAGAATAGCCTCATATGACCCCCAAACAACCCCTTGCATGACCACTCCTTTAAGCCTTAAGCCCTCAAGACGATGAGGTTCTGACTTTAATCAAGTAATCTTAGGAACAATGCCTCAGGTCTGTTGACCACAGAGTCAGAGTTTTAGTCAAAGTGGAGATAACATCTAGGCCTCAGCTGTCTCAGCTCCAGGCCTAGAAGACCAGTAAGGCCAGATGGGGCTACAGCATGGATGGCATCAGGACCAGCTTCAGTGACTAATGACCCTCTGCCCTGGTGCCTACTAATCAGTGGAGACCATGACTCCGACCCTTTCCCTACCCTCTTCTTCCCCCAGGCACACACATCCTTGCTTTCCCAGTCCTAAGCTCCAAGGACCCTTTTTTTGCTTCTGTAACTTGTTTCCTGAGCCCACGCAGCCCAGCTGGCTCACTTCTTCTTTCTTCCACTGCTGACTTCTTCTACCTCTGTGACTTTCTAAACAAGCTTTGCTTGTATTTGAGTCTGAATTTTTTTCTTGGCCAGAACTAAAGTACTGAAGTTGCTGAACCAAAGTCTGGTAACATTGTAGGGCTGTTTCACCATCAACAAAAATACCTCCAAAAGAAAAACTAAAGAGGAAAACTGTACTGCATGTAACAGTGGCTCAAACAGTAAAGCTCCATTATAAACGACCTTGTTAAAACACGGATGTAGCTGCACTGTGGGCCAAATCATGTAAAACAGTGAAAAACTATGTACCTAAAAATGCAGACGTTTTTAAAAAATTGTTCTCACCCCCTTCAATACAAAACCAGCATTTCACATGGATGCCATTAAAAGCATTTGTATATAGGTACGCAGTGCATACATATGTATAGATATAGAGATTAGATAGAGAAATGTATTTAAATAGCTATTTCCTTCATGTTCCAATAAATCTACACATTCTTCTTAAAATTTCCGTTAAAAGTAAGTAGAAGAATGTGAGTTCTATTTCATTGTCAAGGACACTGACTTCCTGTGCCAAATGAATAGAATCAGACTTTCTAAAAATTACCCAATAAATCAGTGGTCAATGACAACTGAAAAACAAACTCCTAGGTCTCTGTTTGCCAGGCCCATCTTCCATCTCCCCTCTTACAGCCTGTGCTCCAAACCTGAAGGACAAGGGTTTTCTAAAAAGGCTTAACAGGAACTCGTTGTTCAATTATCCCTCCTCTTCTGGTGGTTTAGTTCAATATGCTCCAAATATTATAGTTCAAAATACAGTTAACCCAAGAATTTTTTAACAAAATGGCTAATTTATCATATTACACAGCATTAAAAAATGAAAACAATGCTTCATAAGGAAGATCATGTGAAATACTGTGCAAGCGTGTGGGTCAAATATGAGGTTGATTCAGCTAGTTTGGCCTTGATATCCAGCAGCATCTGTGTTAATATGTTTCTTCTCTGGGTTTCAATAGAGCCTTACTAACAACAGGTTGATGAATTGCATTTGTAAATGTCAGGCATAGATCAAAGGGGACTGTTAGATGCTTATTTTTACTTCAACTTATGGTTTTTCACCAACAAAACAAAACTGCATTGCACAGTAAAGTTCCTTATTTTTACTTGAATCTTTAATGAACAAAACAGCTGCAGAATAATGCGACTTAATGAGGCATCCCTAATAAAATACTGGAGAAGTAAAAGCATTGGCACTGAACTATTTGCACTGTGGTTGTTTCATCTTCTCAAATATATTAGAGATAACTGGTGACGCTATGGAACATTTTTACTTGAAGACACGCATTAGAGAGGCAAATGTTCATCAGTTTGTAGCCACAGCTGAACTTAGGCAGAATCTGACAGTGCCTTCTATTAGGGCCTGTGATAAGAAATGCCTAGAAAATGCTGGAAAGACACATTTTACTCTACCTGTACAGGGTAATACATAACATGCAATTAGTGATAAATCAACCCTAAAATACACTTTCAACACTTCAGTGTTCAAAAACACATTGTGAAAGGACCATTTATTAAAATACTACATTGAAGGTACTGATCCAAAACTTCCAAGCTTTTCTAACAATATACAAAATAATTTTAATAAAAAGTTGTATTAACACTGAAGTTTCATTACCTCATAAATTTTTTTAGAAGGAAAAGTAACTATGGCTAAAAACAGAACTTTTTACAGCTGTGTCATCTCCTTTTATAACTTGGTGGTTAGTAAATACTATAATGCTGTCTCTAAGCAATATGTATCCCTTGTGACATAGATCCACGGGCATCTCAATAAATCTTCATTCCCCAATTTGTCACTGTTGAAGTAGCTAACATTGTTCAGATTCAAAATCACATAAACTCAGAAACCTTCAATTCCCCTTTAGCACAACTTGTAGCATTACTGTCAAGGTTTGGGGTTCTTCTTTAAAAGACATGTATCATAGCACTCATAGCACTATTATTAATATGTAAGTTTAAGCATCCTAAACTACACAATTTTATTGAAGGTGCAAAAAGAATAAAAATTATGACCTCGAAAAATTGCCTAGTAACAAGCAACACGCTAAAACTGTGCTCTGCCTCCCCAAAGAGTCAGCGTGCCTGAGCATTCAGTCGGTGTGACACTGCTCTCACGGTATGATATCTGTAAATGACACAATCTCATTTTTTCAAAATAGAACAAGCTCCAGTGTGGTTACCAAAGGACTTTCGGTGGCTATTGATGGCGTTGAAAATCAGCACTCTACAGAGGTCAGTATGTAAACAATTGAGCCGGGATGAGAACCAGGACAGAATAAAGTAGGAAAAGAAAATATTAAATTACATGTGTCTGATTATTTTTAAGGTTCTTAGGTGCCAAATTTGAAATTGCAAAAGATTCACCCATCTGAGGATACATGTGGAAGCACAGAAAGGCTGGAATAAATACAAATAATCTTCATGCTCTGGTTTTGATAAAGGCTTTTGGAAGTGTTTTCAATCTCCTCTGCTGGTTATTGCCATTTAGCACTTTACACAGATATCTAAAATTAATTACTCAATTGCCTTAACTTACATTGCACAGTTTTAATGTGTTAACTGATAAATCTTAACGTTAGCATTTCCAACAATCTAGTTGGGAAGACAGAAACCAGATAACTATCATTCAGTCAATAGTTATTGAAATGTATCCTGTCCTGAGTGAAGAGCTCTTATACTGGCTGCTTTGGAGGTACTTTTCAGAGTCAAGGTTGCATATAGGTTTGTTTTTGTCTAAAAAAAAAAAAAAAGATTTCTCCGAAATGCAAGAGGAGAGTTATCACTCAGAAAGGAAGATATTTTCTTGGCTGTGTCATTGCCACAAGCCAAACTCACTCTGCACAAGATGAAGAAAGGCTAGCCAGCCACTGTAGTAACTACACATTGGATTTCAAATGCTTCAGGCAATTGTTTAACTCTCCGTCAGGAAGGGGAATACAGAATAGGAAAGCGTCACGGCTACCCAGGGGCTTGGCGAGCGCTTCCAGTCCCTCCTTTTCCAGGGGGAACTAGATAGCTCAGCCTGCGAGCTACGAGATAGAAATCCGGCATCGGATCTCAAACTTTCCTTTGCAAGAGCAGTTTCTGGAAACAACGCGTTCCCCACATGAAAGTGAAGATCGGTAGCCTAAAGAAAACGCCTCTAGATAGGAACCCGGCCTTTTGGAACGGGAGCGGGGAAGAGACAGCAAAGCAATGGGACAGAAAAACCGTGCACTATTAGCAAGATCGGGGGAGGCTTCTGTTAAGAAAGAAATGAAAAACCATTAGTTCCTCGCAGCTGGTTTTTTTTTTTCTTTTTTGAACACTGTTCGTAAAATGATCCTTTTCCTAAAGCTCGCTTGTAGTAACCTTTATTGGAGAGTCCGTTCCTAACTGGAAATAAACCTTTAAATACATGGGACCCCGGAACTTATCAAGATGATTCTTCATGAAAATAGTTAGAGGTGGAGAAATCAAGAGCCTCCTTGAAACGCCCACTGTCTGCAGACAGGCCCGAGAATTGGCTAATCAGAAGTGGACAGAAAGTAGGGATTTCAGAAAGGCGACCTGACATACTGCATTGATCCTGCCTCGAACACGACCCCCAACTGCTTGTTAGGAGTTCAAAATGGTTACGAAGCCAGATGGGCTTGGTGGAGGGATCGAGTTAAAACCCAGTTTAATCCTCAGCCGGGTCGCTCCCGGTGTTAGAAGAAATGGGGCAGAAAAGGAGGGAGGGCACGGCTCTCGGAACCGCTTTCAAGTGCTCCGATCCCCTCTCGGCGCCCCTCGACCCCCGCCCCTACCCGGACCGCCTGCGAGGGAGACGCTGGCTGCCCAACCAGCATCTGCTGTCACCTCTCCTCTCCCCACGGCGAGCTCCCTACGGCCCCCGGCCCGCGGGGAGGGGAGGCTTCCGAGCACCGGGTGCTCCAGCTGCGGCCCGAGTCCCCAGAGCCCGCGGGAGGCAGCGCTCGCACCTACCTGCAGCCCGGCTTCCTGGTGGCGGCAACACCTAGCGATGCTCCTGCAGCTTCCGCGGGCCCGCGCTAGCCTTATCGCTCTCGCATCGCTTCCAAGATGCCAATCCGCCGTCCCCGTTCAGGGGCATAGGGAACCGAAGTCGGGTGGTGTGGGCTCGTGGGGGGCTGGTGAGTGAGGTCCGGAGCGTGCGTGTGTGCGCGCGCGTGTATTTCCTCCTCCGATGGCAAAGGGAGCTCAGCAATCTCTTGACATTTACACTGGAATCCCCTCAAAGCAGGTGGAAGGTGGAGCGTGAGAGCCTCGTCTCCTCTCTGCCCCCTCTTTATTCCACAGTGTCAAAGTAATCGAAAGGGTTGTTTCCCGAGGATAAGCCCAGGTCCCGCAGCCCGCGCCAGCGCCCGCGGTCGCCCGCTGTCCTCGCCGGACGCGCGCGGTGCGCTCAGCTCCCCCCACTTGGAGAATCAAGGCGGTCTTGCAGCAATTACCGCCCTTACTCCATCTCTGATTTGTTTGCTTTTAACGCCGAGTACAGACTTTTCCTCTCGCCTCGCGCCGTCTCTCCCTCTCACACACACTCACACATCCTCCGTTCCTTCTCTCCAGCCCTTCCTTTTGCTCTCTGGGGAAAGGCAATTGGTCGGAATGATTCACCTTCAGGAAAGCAGCCTCCGACACGTACTTCTGTTCCCCGGCTTTCGCAGGTCCCGGGTCTCCAACGTGGAGGAGTGGCTGGGGAGGTTAGGGGCAGGGAGGCGGAGAGGCTCTGAGCTCCGCAGCCTCCCTCCCGCAGGCTGCCGGAGTTCCCCGGTTCAGGCGCCTGTGTTCCCGCTGTTAGCAGATAGGTCCCAGCTGGTGCCTTCTCCGAGACTTTGTGCGGAGTCCAATTAGCAGCAACTCCTGGCCAGCTGCAGCCCCTCAATCCCTCCTACAAGTGCTGCTGGCCCAGCCGCACGCTGCTCAGCCGCTGCCCCTCTAGGCATCGTGGGCTTGAAGCAAGGGCAACTGCTGCTGTCCACCTTTCCCCAGTACCTGACACCGTCACCACCGAGGTGCTACTTCCAACCTCCAACACGAGTGAGCAAGTGTTACCCGGGCCACTTCGCTAAAGGCGGGAGGGGAGGAAGAGGGGCGAGGGAGGGCGCTGAGGAAACAAATCCAAATTACTGAAGGAAAAATAAAAAGGAAGAGGTTTGACAATCAAAGTCTCCTCACCTCAGCTCTATACTATCAAAAGACAACGGTGGTATCTTTTAAAAAGTCACCGTAAAGGGCAGAGCCCGCTGTTCCACCCACACCTCTTATTCCACCCAGCCTGGCTGTCCAAGGGAGTGCAGAGTGACTGGCCTCCCTGTACTGTGGAAGGCGAACACACGGAGAGAAAAGGTCCCAACACTCCGAGTTGAGTTAAGCAGTAAAATGGGACTGCAGGTCCAGGGGGCGTTGCCTCCCTCCCCTCCCTTCCAACAGCCAGTTTTGTTAGCAGCCGCAGCTGCTGCTAAGAGCAAACTGCGGTCCTGCAGAAAAAGACACAGGAAAGGATGAGAGGGTGGCAATTCGCATAAAAGCTGGACTATGTCTCCCTCTAGAGGAAGAACGGGGTTAGAAAGAACTGGCTGTAACTACGATAGCAATTTATCTACAAGAACAAGAAAACAGTATCTGGTTTCAGAGAATTTTGCATTTTTACCAATTCCAACCTCTAATGGATTTATAGAAACGATTTGCATTGCAGCCCTATGTAACCGGAGTCCTTGGCAAAAGAACCTTGTACTATTTACAGAAATGTAATGGCAAGACTCTGGAAGGTCATGTCCTTATAGGTTAGATCAAATTGGGTATTGGTTTAAGCTGTATGCATATAAGCTCAAAGAAAGAGTCTTCTTTTGGCTCACTTTGATCAGCTTTGGCGATGAGCAAAACCTTAATCTAGTGATTACAAGATTATGCAAAATGAGTAAGTACTAACAATGGATTTAGAAAAAGAAAAGAGTATCCGAAGCCAAGAAATAGGATACTGATCCAGGAAATCTTACAAGTCCCTTACAAGTAAGGATATCTCAAAGATCTTGCTTTGGACCCAATGTTCACACCACTTATTCAACTAGACTAGTAAGTGTCAAGGTAACTAAATTTCTCCAGCTCTAAAGTTTTATGCTTTTATAGCTCTGATTCACTGAAATCAGTGACAACATAGGTATCACATGTTCTCTCCAGAGGCTAGACAATAAAAGTAATACTAGATATCATATTTACAAATATACAATATACAGTTCCCTTGTTAGTGATTTTATCTTAATATGCTATGTAATTCAACCATACTTTGTATCTAAAAGACATCAAATATTTTAACTAAATTGGTGGTTGTTTTAATAAAAGGTAATGCCACAGATTTTATAATGTGTTGTTACTTTACTCAAGTTCAATCTAGGTCCCATCTATAACTTTAATATTTAGATTTTACTTTCAAGGTGTTTCTATATGTTTATAAAGTACAAAATATCTATTAAAGTTATGATTAAACTCCTTCCCATTCACCATTCACTCTGAATTTTTGAGGTTGTTCTATTTTAGCCTGATAATCTATCTTAGGATAGGCTTAAAGAAAGAAAAGAATTTATAAGGAAATAACTGAGCTGACTGAAATAATTTAAAACAAGGAGCCAAAAGTATATCATGTGAGTTACACTGTTTTTGTCAGTTGTACTATAGTTAAATCAGGTTAGCACGTGGCAATCATTTGAGATTCCTTTAAATGATCTCTTCCAAAAGATTTGTGTCATGTGATCAAAGATTCCCCCTCCCGACCCCGCTTAACTAGCACTTATTTTCCCAGAGAGCAAAGTTTACATTTTAAAATGCCTAGCACTACTATTTCATTGAATATCTCATAGTAATTCTCTGTCTGCTATGTTAAGTAGTGGGATGAAATCCAAACAGGAATCACAATCGGAGACCTGGGCCCCGTGCAGGGAAGAATAACCATTTAGAAAAGTCACTTTAGAACACTGGCCGTCCTTTCTCATAAGAAATATAAAGCATACTTTGTAATTCTCCTAGCTTCTAATTCATCGGCTTTCTGTGGTTGTGGGAAGACTATAGTTTTATCATATTGTTAAAAGTTTATTTCTGGTCCTGGCTGGTGTGGCTCAGTTGGTGGAGCATGAGCCCATAATCAAAAGATTGCAGGTTCAATTCCAGGTCAGGGCACATACCTAGGTTATGGGTTTGATCCCCAGTTCTTGCGAAGGCTCATGCAACCCCTGGTCTGGATGCCGATGATCCCCGGTGACTGCACGTCTAGGAGGCAACCAATCCATGCTTCTCTCTTGCATAGATGTTTTTCTCTCTGTTCCTCTCTCTCTAAAAGCAAAAAAAAAAAATCTTTGGGTAAGGGTAAAAAAATATAAAATAAAATTCTTCTAATTACACCCAGTCTGTTTTTACAAAAACACAATAAAAAGTAATAAAGGTAACAAATGTATAAATTAATTGCAAAGTATATTAGAATCTATTATTCAAAGTCTTATGGTACTAAAATCCTCTGATAATCTTTGTATTTTTTTAGAAACATTCAGATAAGTAATTCCCAATGATTTCAGATCAAGGTATTTCTATTCCTGGCACCTCCTACGCTTTAAAACAAAATCTTTTCTTTCCTCCCAAAGGAAGAAAATGGCAAATGCCTCCCTATTTTAACAGAAATCTTGAGGTAATACTTCTCTGCCTCCTCCTGTCTAAGCAGTTAAAAACAGTTGCCTTGGATGCTAAACTTCGCTGAATTGCAACTCCGTGTGTAGTTCTCCATGTTCCAAGGGCTTACTAAAATGTCACTTTGGGGCACTTTAAGCTTTCTGCTAGGGGCTTTCTGTGTGGCCGCAAATCCTTCTTTCAATTTCTCACAACATCACATAAAGTAGATGACATAACCCCATGTTACATATGAAAAATACTGAGACAATTTCACTGTCAGTAAGTGGCAGCACCAGGATTTGAACCAGATGTACCTAAATCTAAACTTAGTTTAATTGATTTGGCTTGGTTTTGGCTTTGACTTTTCTCTACCTTCCCCAGCACCACCGCTAAAACATGCTATCTTCTGTATTCCAGGGAATTGGAAACAACGTACACCTGGATGTGGAAAAGCCTTAGCCATAGGACTTGAGTCCATTCATAATAGAATAAAGTTATTAATTATTAGTAGAGAAAAATATTAATGGCAGCTCCCTTCAGCATTCTGCCAAGGTGTAGGATATTAAAACAAAGGAACAAAAACCTGATTTCTAGGGCATAAGGGAAGAAGAGTACTACACATAAGCTACTCAGTCCCACTTGTCTCCTCTTGTTTTGTTCCTTTGGTACAAAGAATCTTTTTTAATATCACTTCTCCCACTCATCTTTTAAGTGTTTTCCAAGTAATTAGGTGAACAGAAGGTAGCATAGAATTCACTCCATATAACCCAAGGAGGCATGTTATTAACTTTTAGTATCCCCATCACGTAGCATAGTACCCAGCATACCATAAATACTCTATAAATACTTTATGGTCAGTAATTAGGAAACCAAACAAGTCAAGAGAGCAGACACACACCATGGAAATAAATCAAGAGAACTACTGAACAGAGCAATATGAGAAAAAAAAAGAGGCAAGAAAACTATCTTGTAAGTACGAGGTAGTGTAGACAATGGTAAAAACCACCCCCAAATTTAGTGGCTTAAAGAACACTTGTTTAGTTCACATTTCTATGGATCAGCAGTTCGGGTTGAGCTCACCTAGGCTCAGCTGGGCAAGGCCTCCGGACACAGCTGAGCTTACTTATGTATCTGTGCTCACGTGGCAGTACAGTGCCTCCCTCACATTTTGGCGGACTGCACCCTGGAGAATTGGGAGTTAACTAGACCACGTGTCCCTGATCGTCTAACAGGCTTGCCTAGCTTTTTAACATGGTGGCAGTCACAATCTTCCAAGAGTAGTAATAGGAGAAGCCTCAATACCCAAGCACTTTCCAAGCCTCTGGTGACACGGTGTCTGCTACAGCCACCTCGACTACAGAGCTCATTGGGCCAGCACATGCTCAAGCAGGGAAGAAAGACTCCATCTTTTAATGAGTAGAGCTACAAAAACACATTCAATAACCTGGGAAAGGGAAAGAATTTATTTTTATTTCTGCAGTTTAGTACAATGTTTTGCACAGTAGCCTTAACCCACCAAGATGTCTTGCATGTTGACCTGTGGGAAGCAGAATATTCCCATTACAGATTAAAGGACACTTATCTTGGATACGAACAAGAATTTCGTCCAGATGATCAAATTCCTGGACTCCCTCCCTTTATCAGTTTATTTTTTTTTTTACTTTTTTTATTGCTGTTCAATACAGTTGTCTCCATTTTTCCCCCATCCCCGCCATCCCCACTTCCCACCCTTGATCCTAACCCCCTTTGGTTTTGTCCATGTGTCCTTTAGAGATGCTCCTGAAAACCCTCCGTCCAACAGCTCTCACCAATACAATAGAACACATCTTTGTAATTCTTTATCTCACTAGACAGCATGAACTTGATATACTTCCACATTAGTCATTGAATTAATCCAAGTCTTTAATTCACAATTCAGATTTATCAATATTATACCATCTGACTAGCAGCTTTCACATGGCAGTGATTGTGTTATAGTGTACACACCTCACATCATGTGTTTGGGTTATTCAGAGACTTTATTTGCTTACTTTCTGATTTTTTTACCACGTGCTAAAGAGTTGAGATAAATAACACTCTTATAAATGGCTCCCCAAATGGACTTGATTGAAACCCTTGGCACCACCACACCATGTCAGTAAGTAATCTTTACCTAGTTAATTCCAACTCATTAAGCTATTCCCTCTAAGGATATCATCAAGAGTTACCATATTTTGCCATGTATAATATGAATCCATGCATAATAATGTGCACCCACGTTTTTTAAAGATTTTATTTATTTACTTTTTAGAAGAGAAGGGAAGGAGAGAAGGAGTGAAACCATATCAATGTATGGTTGCCTCTGTGTGTCCCCTGCTGGGAACTGGCCTGCAACCCAGGCATGTGCCCTGACTGGGAATCGAACCGCGATCCTCTGCTTCACAGGCCGGTTCCCCTGCGAAGTTCCCCTCCATCTGAATAGTGATCACATTGTGTTGTCATTGATTCATTGTCTTATAGACTGTCCCACATTAGACTATATACCTCTCAAAAGTATACAGTCATGTGTATATATATATATATATATTTTTTTTTTAATCTAGTAAAGCTGCAGGCATGAATGGATGGATAGATGAGTAATCAATATGTCAGTTCACAAGACTGTGGAATAACATATGGTCACAATTATTTAAATATCCAACAGTAGTGATTTCAAGCCTCCATCCTGCTGACCACAAGAATTACGTGTTTCTAAACATTAGATTCTCAAGTGACTGGCAATCCTGAAAAATGCTGCCATGGTCTATGAAATTAGCCCTCTTTACTGTAGTGTGCGTGCACAGACACACACACACCAGAGACAAGAAGCTCCAGTGCACTCCTTAAGGTCTCTCCTGACCGGCTGACCTCCAGAGTCCTGCCTGCTTGTTTCTATTTCCTACATGGAGCTGCTTCCACATTTTAGCTCTAAGCCCCATTTCAGAATAGTAACTGAAGTCCAATTTGCTCCAAGAGCTGAACAGTGGTTCCTAGGATACAAGGGAAGTTTATTTCTCCACAATGTTTTACTCAGTTCCAGATCAAGGAAAAAAATAGCCCTGGACTCCAGAAGCCCCAGATTTTCATGATTAACTCTTTTAAGTTTCAAGCACATATACCTTTTTCCCAAGGTGTGGCCACATCACCAGAATAGCGAGGTAAGGAAGAGACCCAGTATCAGCTTCATGCCGAACCGAGTACAAGTCCTTCCCTGTGACAGACAACTCACACATGGTGCTCAGCCCAAGTTTCTAGGGTCTGGACATCCTGTCCCTTGTGAACACGAAGGTTGTCCACAGGAAGTGATGGGGTGAGATGGGAAATCTTGGTGTCACAACCTGGCAGGATGCCTGCAGATACCAGCAAGAAAGAGAGCCCTTCAGGGAATCTAACATGTGTTTCCCAGGATTTGGGGGGCAAATATGAAATTACAGAGAAGTGCCTCTTTTTGTCTGAAACTTCTAAAATTGGGAGTATAGCTGAATTGACCAAGAACAGTAGTGTAAAAAAGATGGGACATCTGATACAAGAGGAAAATCTATCATTTCATGGGCCAGAGTCATATTGGTCCCATGTACCAAGTGGCCATTACACAAGACAGATTTGAGACAAAAGAGACATCAAGGCAGTGAGAGAAAATTGAAACTATTTCTTGATTCCATTTAATGGTTCACACCCACTTTTTAATGGACTAAACATTAGGTTCTATGAATATTGGCTTTGGGACATTTCAGTGCTGTAGCATAAAGCAGCAGAAAAACTATTTACAGACATCACTATAGAATCATTCTGAACAGCTAGCATGGGGCTAGTACTGGGCAAAAACCGACAGACTCCAGACCTATGAGAAAGTAATGGTCCAGATAATGAATACACCCGTCTCAGCAGTATAGACTAGAGGGTATGATCATCAGGACTGAGGATGTTGTCTTAATAACCATTCCCTTCCTCCATTAGAAATAAAAATGTCCATTGGTGCGAGGTAGGAAGTACAGGGTCTTCAACAACTTTACCTCATTTAATTCATTGGCTGTCTTCACTCATGAGATTTTCATGACCGTTACCCAGAGCTGCCCCCTTCAGAATCCACTGCCAGTACTGCCAGCTCCAGGTGATCTCTCTGGACTCTCACGCTTGTAGTGACCATTTACAGCTTCCGTTTCTCCTAATCCTCATTTTCCCTGCCTAGTTCATCAGCTTATTGCATTTGGTATCTCAGTCCCTTTTGCCCTCTTTCCTTCTCCCACTTCCCTAATTCCCCCACTTCTCCCACTTCCCCCACTTCTGCTTGCAGAAGCAGACCGTCTCTTTAGCAGGGAACCAATGGTTTCACATAGCAAGATACATTCTGATGGTACAGACCAAGATGAAAGTGAATTTTCAGTACCATAATTAAGAGGCTGGGTCTCCCAAGCCTTTTACTCAAAAATCCCATTTCACTGTATTATTTGCTAACTAAATAGACAATAATAATCCATAATTTTGTTCATCAATAGAATGTGCACAAAAAATGGAGGGGAATGAGATCTACTAACTAATTGACCACACATTAAAAAGTATTTTTTTAACTAAAGCTAAGTAGAGGGCAATGTTTTTATATTTTTAATTAAAAATAAAATGTAAAAATAGGTTAAAAAAACTAACATATCTCTTCTCATAACAGTTATATAAGGTATTAGTTGAGACTATAAATAGTATGTGTAAGGTAGATATTATCTGATCTTATGACTCATAAACTGAAGCTTAGAAGTTAAGTAACTTGTCCAAGTAATTACATTAAAAAAGTGAGGGCAGCCAGAATCATAATTAGATTTTTCTTTTTACTAGAGAGCATAAGCAAAAACGCATGTCTCCCACTTCAGAGACCAGTGTCCTTTTCACTCTACATATTATTCTGATTTAATTATTTCCGGACTCTCGAACCCTAAAATTCCTCCATTCCAGCTCTCTTTGGAGTCCTGTTCAAAATTTCCTCCCATTTTTAGTAGGATGCAGGGTGATTTCTGCCATCCAATGTGATCAAAACAGTGCCCACGGAAGTTTAACCCAGATTCAACTTCCCTCGGCATTTCGGCCATCCCGTGTCAGAACGGAGCAACTGCAGGCAGATGCTGAATGGTTCTACAGATGAGCCAGACACGGCCCATTTCACAACAATGAAAATAAATTATGACAGGGGTTCCAGAGTCCTTGGGTCGTAAGTCTTGTACACATAGAAGTTATTCCCACAACAGAAAGAAATATGAAAATGAGGAACCAAGTTTTTTAAATGAAACATTTAAATAGCATGAGTAAGAATGTGCTGTTCCAAAATGCTAAAAAAATTAAAAAGTAAAAAGGAAATAAGATAATAAAATGTAATTCTACATAAGAAATCATTCAAAAATAAGAAGAGTTATTCAGGGTTTTTTTATATGTTTTTTATACTTTTTTTAACATAGAGGTTAATTAGACAGTATAATACGCCACAGAAAGAATTAGTGGAATTGCTGCTATTGATGGTAGGTATTCAGCAAAATCTCTAGCTAGACGACTAATGGGAAACCTATAGAAATCAAATTCCACCAAGTGGTAATGACAAATCGAAGTGAACCACATGCAGAAAGAGATCCGGAAGGGCCAATATCAGAACAAGCTCATCATTTACGTGGATTTACCACACACTTAATTGTACACAGATAGCACCTGCCCTTTAGAAAGCACCATCTAATTAATCAAAAATGAAGACATCACCACAAAATAAAGCTATTAGTTCATCCAATTACATGAATGGCAAAGAGGAGTGTCTTTTAGAGATGGGATACAGAGCATATGTTTATTTTTAATTTAAAAAGTAAAAAAAAAAAACATGGAATTCTGAATATAAGGAAAGATTTTTAATGGCAACATGTCTTCTTTCGTAATTATTCAGCCTTGGTGCTTGGGCTCTCCAGGCTAACTTCTATTGTTGATACAGGGAGATCTGATCAGAGTAGGAAGGGGCCGTAGGGGGAGTTTGCTGAGGCAATAGTAAACCATCTAGTCTGAGGTTACTGAGAAGCTGAGTGCCTCCAGAGCACATGGAGTTATGGGCAAGAAGATTTGAAATAAAAGGACTCCCAGTAGGGTGAGTGCTGGCTCTTTCTGGCTCCTGAGCCCTCTTCTTCGAGGATGCCTGGATGAGTGTGCTGTAGGGTTCTGCATTTCCCAATGGATGGGACGGTACTTTGCGTGGAAAAGAACCCCAGGGACAGCCTAGGATCAGGCTGGCCTGGCAGAGGATGGCAGCATTATTCTTTGGGTGTTCTAGAGGGGACGGGCTCTGAGGCAGAAGCCTGTATTCTTCCAAAATTGCATAGCTTCTGTATTCTATGTTGTTTTAGTTTGTAAACTAACCCTATAGAAATAAGATCACTAAAACGAAGGGGAATGATAGAACTCAGGTGTTAAAGAGGTTAGCCTTAATTGATAGGCTACAGTGACTAATACAGATGGAAAGATACTATTCCAAAATTGTGAAGCTTTTGAATAAAACTCCATTCCTTTATCACCAAACCTTCACTTCTGGAATTTTGCCCAGAGGGCTCAGTGGGCAGCAAGACCCCAGTTGCTGTTCGGTAGGTAACATTGTGAAATCCTATTTCTGTTCTGGTGTCAGCCCCCACACAGGGCATAAGGCTGTAGAGTAGATTAGTGGCCCTTACCATTTTGATCAGTTTCCATGTGCACAATAAAAACATTCTCATAAATATATCAGGGTTATTCAAAAATTTGGGCTTCTTCCCTATAAGTCCTTTGACAAAAGCATACCTAATACAAGTGAGTGAAAAAGGCAATTATGAAGAATAGTTAGAGGGATAATTTTTCCAGTTTACATTTCAAAATAAATACTTCCCTGAGTTCAGTGCTTTATTAGTAGCAACTTTGTTATTAATAGCCTGCTTCACAATAAATAATCCAATTGTATGAAGTCAGTTGTCCAACAATAAATATTGTTAAAGATCATAATTGAAGTATCCCCTGTGGTTCAAGGCATATAACAAATCAGAAAAAAAAAGGATAGAAAGAAATTTGGTATATACTTACCATCAATTTGTAGAATTAGAAAGGAAGTTTTCAAAAGTATTCAGTTTTCATTTCATTCTAAAAGTTTTCCTTGGAACTATCCCAGACCCAAAACCTCTCTCTCATTTTATAATATTCAGTAAAGGAAATTCAACAATCTCTCCAAGAAACCACTGGGAGGTGCTTGGTGGAGCCCTCTATTTCACAATGAACTTATTTCTGTAGGGTTTTTTCTTTTGTGGGCTTTGAGTGAGACAGTCTCCAACTCTTATGATCAAGTTTGATACTGTCCAAGCATACCCTCTAGGAAACTCCTCTCTGCTACCATCAGACACTTTGAAAGTTGACAAGATATTCAACCTGAGCCTACGCACGTCCTCTGACACCTGTAGAGGAAGCCCCTTTACTTCTCTCTGCTTAATAACTAGTCTCTAAACATCAGTTCTCCTTCCTGTGGCAGAAGTAATTGCTTTCCTTTAAAAGCCTGTCAGGGTAGTTGAGATATGCTGTGTCCTCAAAAAATAACTACTAATAAAAATGAGATATGTGAAATGCTTTCTTGTTTATTCATTTGGCACTCTAAAATATCAAAGGTGTGATCCAACTCGCAATAGAAAAAATAAATTGCAACTGTGAAGATACAATAGGTTTCTTAACTATTGAGCTGTGTCAAGGAGAATAAAAAATACATGTAACTGCTTGGGTCCAAGAGATGTAAATTTCAAAGTAAAAATTACTTACAGAAGATTTAAACTTTTACTTTTGAGTGCCTAAAGATGCCTGAAAAATTAGAAAATCTAGAAAAATACAAATTATATAAAACAAAGGCCCCAGACGATGTGTTTTGTTCTCTTTGGTGGAAATAATTGTATTAAAAGTTGTGAAATAACTGTATGAATAGAACCTACACCAGCAACCCAGGAAGTTTGGAGGCCAGCCCCTGTCTCGGACTCAGTTCCTGTATTCAGGAGCTACTGTAAACGTCTGGCTCCTCTCCTGGATTTCAACCAGGCAGCTGCTTGTCACCACACACCCTTCAGCCCCTCCTCACGTGGATAAGGGATGCAGTCATAGAGATGGTAGAAAGGAGGGGTTGCTTTAGCATTCAGAGAAGTCTCTGGTTGTACTCCGTTTATGGCCAATCTGTCTAGGTTCATGGACAATTACTGGAACAATTTGAATAAGATCAATTTATTTAATAATTATTAAAAGTACAAGTTGCCATTAAGTACTACTTTGTATGGTATTGTGCTCTTAATACACACGTGGTCTGATCTTTTAGAATTTATAACTTAATCTAAAGAATAAAAACGTTTATCAGACACTGAAGTCCTTAAACTCAATTATCCTTCATCCCAACTACAGGCAGCTTCAATTTACAAATGGGATGTCTTTCAAGATTTTATATGTTATTTGCAACTCGGAATGTTCCCAGCCCGTGGAAACAACAATTAAAATAGAGACTAGGTACCCAGATCTGTGTACCAAAATGAAATAGAACAAAAAACTATTAAACGCAGAGATACTGAATCAACTTCCCTGTTGACATCACTACTAGTATATAAACATCATTTGCACTCTTAACATTTGGGGGAAGCATTGAGAACCTGATGAGAGCTCATACTCCTAAAACCTGTTTCAAGGACTCCAGTGATCCCCTGAAGAATCCTGACACGCCAGGTAAAGAAGGGCTGATCTAGACATTCGAATGACATCAGCAAGATGGCGGAAAAGGAAGTCCCCGTCCTTGTCCCCTTACAGAGACATTGATGAAACAATACATGCGTCAAATTACCTTTACGAAATGTCCAGAATCCAGTTAAAAACTTGCAACACCCCAGTGGAGCACAAACCCAAGACAATCTTTTAAATGAATAAGCGATTCATTGGATCCATGTCAGCCCTCCCCTCAAGCCACCCAGTTCAGAACTGAAAGAAATCCACTCAGCCTGCAATTTCTCCCTCAGGAGGAAGAAGGATTGAAGAGGCCCTCCGGCATCCCTAAAGAACTCATTCTCTCTCACCTCACTCAGAGTGCCCAGACAACCAGCACAGTTAGAGGACTGGGGAGAAGCTAAGAACAAAGAAAAGACAACTTCACCAGTGAATTCTACCCCAGCATTAAAGAATTAATACCAATCCTTCCCAAACTCTTCCAAAAAAAAAAAAAATGAAAAGGAGGTAACCCTCCTCTCACTGAGTTTCATCAAACTCATTTTATGAGATCAACATTACCCGATATCAAAGCCAAACAAGGACTCTACAAGAAAAGAAAATCACAGGTCAGTATCCTGATAAATACAGATGCAAAACTCCTCAACAACAGGGGTCCCCAACCTCCATCCTCCCAGTAGGTCTGTGGACACCTCTGGCATTACCGCCTGAGCTCTGCCTCCTGTCTCCCACCCACCCCTGCTGTCTTCCATAAATCCGGTCCCTGGTGCCAAAAAGGCTGGGGACTATTGCTCAACAAAATATAAGCAAATCGAGTTCATCAGCGCATTAAAAGGATCACACACCATAATCGAGTTGGATTGATCCCTAGGATGCAACATAAGCAAATCAATAAATGTGATATATCACATTAATGGAATGAAGGATAAACATCATGTGATCAGCCCCACAGAAGCAGCAAAAGCATTTGACAAATATCAGTATCCTTTCATAATAAAAACTCTCAACAAATTAGGTATAGAAGGAATGTACCTCAGTGTGATAAAGACCATCTACAACAAGCCAACAGCTAATGCCATACTCAATGGTAAGAAGTTAAAACCCTTTATTCTAAGATCAGGAACAAGACAGGGATGCCCATTTTCACCACAGCATCAGTTCTTAGACCTACTCTCCTCACTCAAGACAAAACATGGGCATATCTAGAAAGGGAAGGAATTTGTATAACTGTCACTTGAGACAGATTACTAAAAAAACTAATTATTTTTGCATAAGTATCTTTTATATTCACATAGGAGGGTAAGTATTTCCCAGGCAATCATACCCTTGGGTTTCTGAATTGGGGAGCAAAAGGCAGTTTCCACCTGCTCACATTTGGAGTTATTGATAAGTCAGTTTTTCATAAAGTATTTAATTGCCTACAGTCACCAAAAGAATCCCTGTGTGTCCTCTAGCTAGATCATTCAGGATTCCCTGTCTCAGTAGTTGCCCTAACCATAGGAATACCCTGTAATGGAAAAAGACCAGACTGTAGGAAAAAAGAATAAGAAAATTTCCAGCATATCTCATAGCCTGGGGTTGTAGTGACATTTTCACCTCTTCTTTCGCCCTTAGGTTTTGCTCTCAGACACAGAGTTATCTGAATGCAATCTTACTTAGGACAAATTTACACAGACAGAGACTTTCCAGGATAGTATTTTGCTTAAGAGAGAGAACATCATTTCACAATACAAGTTTTACAACTTAGTATTAAAACCTTAGTAAGGTTTTACAACTTACTATTTGTGTGACCTTAAGTCCTTGAACCTTGTTTTCTTAAATGTAGAGTGAAGATGCCTATATAACAGCAGCTACCCTAATGACAAGATGGTAGAGAGCACAAAAAACAATGACAAAAGATCTGTTATTTGTAAAGACCAGCAAGTTTTAACCATTGAAAGAGGGAGTCCCTAGCACCTGTCTCACCATGGCAAGTGAATAAGTTAAAATTTTCCTCAGCCCTTCCCCTAAGGGACATGACCTAAGGCCTTTACTCAACTAAGAAAATGCCCACACATTTCAAGGGCTTTTGGGCACAGGGTTTGAGGTGACAGTGAAGTGTCATCATGTTCCCCCATCAGAGTGCCAGCACATGATGGTAAAGTAGTGCATGGAGGCCTGGCCAAACTTCTACCAACAGTGGGTCCGCGGAGCTGCCCAGTGGTCAATATGTCTCTAACTTGTAGCTACAGTGGGCCTACCTGCTAATCAGAAGAACTTCGTATTGGCTCCTTGGATTGTGGGATAAGACCTAGGTAGTAGAGAAAGCCAAGTAAAAGCTTCTGAAACTTCCCCTCCCCCCAAATTATAAATTTGTTAAAAATATTTTAATTTCTGGATGGGGGAAGGTGGTAAGGGGAATGAAAGAGATTAGTGCCACTTTTAATGATCTTAAAGATGTGTGGTCGACGATTCTCATCGTATCCCCATTTAATTAACCAGCCTGGAACCTAGACAAAAACAGACATATTTTGGAAAATGACAGTAAACTAAAGTAACCTCAATTAGAAAGTAATCCAATTGCAGCTGCTGTGCCAGATGCGGCCTCTTTGCTAGGGCAGATTATCATGGCCTCAGGTGCTTGGTATGTACCATTGATCTGACGAACATGTCACTTTCCATCTCTATTAGAAAGATCAGAAATTGTCTGAATTTACTTGAAGTAGATGTGTATACAGAGTGAGGCAAAAGTAGGCTTGCAGTTGTATGGATGGAAAATAATACAATAATTAATAGAAAATAATACAAGAATAAACTCTTGTGTTTCACATACTCACAACTATAAACCTATTTTTGCCCCACCCTGTATGTTTCCAGTCTTAACTAGAGCTAAGGTAATTCTTTCACCCACTGGCTTATAGTCCAGAGAAACCTGACCTGGTCATAAGGCAAAATATCCTGTTGGTTCACCTTATTGCCAGTACCATGCTCATTGGACTTTATGAGAAAGAAGTAGAATATTTATAACAAGCCTTGGTATAACATGTGAGTTCAAGCGCATGGAAGTTAAATCCTATGGAGACTCACAGAAATGCCATAAAGCAATGTGTAGAGAGAGAGGTCCAGTGGTCTGGGACAAGCCATGACATCCTTTCTAAATTAAAAAGCAAATTATTGCATTTTGTATCTCCCTGCAAAGAAAGAAGCATGGTGTCTTGTATTCCCATTTCGGTTCTGGAGCAATGTGTTGCACACCCACAGGTACTGCCCTGACCAACTTACCTGGTAGCATGAAAGTCTGATTGGGACCCAAAGCAGGTAAGAGACTTGCATCAAGTTCAGGTTTCAGTGCTTGGATCATATGATCTAGAAGGCCCTTCAATATTCAAAGTATTCACAATGGGAAAAGATATTATGTAGAGTTTATGGCAAGCCCCCACAGTGAACTCACAATGTAGGCCCCAGGGTTCTGGATCACACTATTACCATCTGCAGCACTGAGTTATATACCATGGAAAAAAAAATCCCTCTCTGGAGTGCTACTGGACCTGGGTAGAAACAGAGAGCCGGACCATGGGAGATGAAGCGATCATTTGGGCCAGACTGATGGTTTTGAGAGGGGTTCTGTCAGCTCAAGAGAACCATCTGGGCAAAATCAAGCCCCTTTTTAGGAGACCTCCCTACCAGCAGTGATACCAGGTGTAAAGGCCCAGCACTTCCTTCAAAGTGGAGCAACTCTGACAGGCCACACTAGTCCCAGGGCTCCCCTTGAAATGGTTGAGGCCACTGTCACAGCTGCATCACAGCTCAACTCCTCCCTTTGTCATTCTTACTTCCTTTGCTCCTCCATATGTATGGATCCCAAAGACATTCTTCTTTACACATCTTGCAAACCAACCTGCACTTGAGAATCTTTTCCCAGAGCAAACCTACCTAAAAGATGCATATCAAAATTATGTGGACTTAGGCAAAAAGCGTGGGAGGAGAACAAAGGAGCTTTACTTCTGGATTTCTCATAATTAATCTGAATTGAATTGATTTCTAATTTATAAAAATAAATTAGTGGAAGAAGGGAAGAGAGGGAAGTACAGGAAGGGTAAAGAAGACTCCTCTTCCCTCACTTGATGAGCACACCTCCTGTTACTTGAAATGTACGTAGGCAGCTGGGTAGACTTTCCCTTCCCAAGTTACTAAAGCGGAGGATAATATTTGTTCAGAGAAATGCTACCATTTGCTATTCATCAAAGAAGCTGAATATGTTAACCCAAATTGTACTTGTTTTTAACCTTCTGTGAAAATATGAATTTCATTTATTCACTTAATAAATATTTACTTGGCACCTATAGTAGATCAAGCACTATTCTATATTTTATATTATAGTACAGTTAGTTTTATGTACACTAATAAATCTATGAATCAAATAGATGCTTTGAATATTCTTGGATATAACATTGTTCCTATGTTGCTCCTACACACTTTTTCTCCTTCTCTTTTACATGTTGTTGGCTCCTTTTTATAAGTCAAAGTCAGCAACGCAATGATAATCAAAGTAGATATCAAAAGGACATTTAAATTAGAATGGTTTTCTAGGTACCAAAATATTCTGAAGGACATTTTCTCAAGAAGTTTCCCATTTACATAGGATATTCAATAATATCATACTTGCAAAGTAGCTAGACATTTTGGCATTTTGGATTCGAGATGATGGGATTGAATGATGACATATGAACACTGTGATTTGGTAACTGATAAAAGATGAGGACAAAATAATATTTTAATTACTGACAATGAATATGTGAAGGTGAATATAGTACAAGAAAAATTTCGCTGGGAAACATTTTTGAAAAATACAATGTGAAAGTTCCTCTTGTTAATGTATCTATGTAAATTGCTGTGTAAAAATATGCTCCAGCTCTGAAAATAAATATGTAGGTTAATGTATAAGAATTCAAATACAGAAACAAAAGAAGTTAATCTGGTTATATGAAGTATGAAAATGGAAAATTAGCTTTAGTAAAAATTATAAGTGACACCATAGGTCACAGTTTTATTTATATTTTATAGAAAACTTGAAGAAGTCATTAACACAAGCGCTTTTGAAAATGCAAAGCATTGGATACAGGAGAAGGTTAGAGAATATTTACACACAGTAACTGCAAAATAAATTAAATCTACACTTAATGTAAACCAATATAAACCTGAATGTCTGTATACCAAGGACAAAACGTTCTTCTAAAATATTCAAAGTTAATTTAATAGTAAAATTCCCAGGACTGTCGACTTGAAACATTTGAGACTTGCTAACAAAAACTTCTGTTTGCCTCAAGTTATAAGCAATATTTGTCATAGGAGTTGAATTTGCTCACCAAACTTATGATAATCAAATCTCTATTAACGTCACTGCTCATATTATAAATGAACATCCCATATATAAATACTGTGACTCTTTCCGTTAAGTTAGATCTGTATCTGTGCGTCCTCTCTTTGAATAGATTATTAAAATAAACAAATAATTTTAACATATTAATTTTATTTTTTTAATTTATTTTTTAAAGATTTTATTTACTTACCTAGAGAAAGGGGAAGGGAAGGAGGAAGAGAGGGACAGAAACATCAATGTATGGTTGCCCCTCATGTGTCCCCAACTGGGGACCTGGCCCACAACTCAGGCACGTACCCCGACTGGGAATCAAACCAGCAACCCTCTGGTTCACAGGCCCACACTCAACCCACTAAGCTACACCAGCCAGGACTAACTTTATTTTTTATGTTTTACTTTTTTTCTCATTTGCTGGGCCCACACCACGCAGAACGGTCTCCTACAACAGTTGGACATTTAATATTGTTTTATATTAGTTTCAGGTATACACCATAGTGGTTAGACAATTACATAATTTACAAAATGATTCCACCAATAATCAAGTACATGCCTGACACCATACATAGTTATTAAAATATTATTGACTACATTCCCCATGCTGAACTTTAAATCCCCATGACAATTTTGTAACTACCAATTTGTACTGCTCAATCCTTGTCACCTTTTTTTACTACCCCACCCAATCCCTCTTCCCTCTGGCAACTATCAGGTTGTTCTCTGCAATTATCCGTCTGTTTCTCTTTGTTTACTTTGTTCATTAGAGTCCACAAGTAAGTGAGATCATATGGTCTTTGTCTTTCTCAGACTTACTTCATTTAGCATAATGCCATCTAGGTACATCCATGCTGTCGCAAATGATAAGATTCCATTGTGCATATATACCACTACTTTTTTATTCACTTGTCTATTAATGGGCACTTAGATGGCTTCCATATCTTGGCTGTTATACATAAATTTGCAATGAACATAAGGGTGCATATATTCTTTTGAATTAGTGTTTCAGGTTTTTTCAGATATATGACAAGTTCTGTCCGGAAAGTATCCAGTCATATACTATGAAAAATAGAGACATTTATTGAAGAAAATACAAAATATAAGAAACGTTGTATATAGGACAATGATGCCTCAGTCCCCTTCAAAGTAGGCACCTTGGGATCTCACACAGTTCTCCCAATCGCCATCAGCTGTCCTACCATATTTTCCTGAATCTCATTGATGGTCTGGAATCTCTTCCCTTTCAAAGGTGATTTTAGTTTTGGGAAAAGCCAGAAGTTGCAGGGCACCAAATCTGGGCTCTAGGGGCTGCTGGGTCACCTGGGTGATTTGATGTGTCCCCCCAAAACTCTGAAGATGTGATGCATGAGCAGGAGCATCGTTGTGATGAAGCCGTCAATTACCAGTTACAGCCTCTGAATCATCAAAATAGTTTCTGCAGAGGGATGTTCAAACTTAATGCAAAATTTGATACAGATTCATTGCTCTACTTGCTCAGTCATTCTGAATAAGATGTCCACATAGTACACATGCTCATTCAATGGCATCTACCATTCCCACTGACTAGTGCAGTAAAGTCATCTTTGTTCATGTATGTGCATTCTAGTCTACTCTCCTTGGCTGTCAGGTTATATTGTTAATACAACCATTCTCATTATATTAACAATGGCTGGACTTTTCCAGACAGTCCTCGTAAACCCAGAAGTGGAATCACTGGGTCATAAGGCAGTTCCATTTTCACTCTTCTGAGGAACCTGTAAACTGATATCCATAGTGGCAACACCGATCTAAATTCTCACCAACAGTGCAGGAGGGTTTCCTTTTCTCCACTTCCTCACCAATAGTAGTTATTTGTTGATTTATTTTGACAGGTGTGAGATGATATCTCATTGCAGTTTTAATTTTCATATCTCTGATGCTTATTGACATTGTCTTTTCATATGTCTATTGGCCATCTATATGTCCTCTTTAAAGAAATGTGTATTCAGGTCCTCTGTCCATTTTTTTAATTGGATTGTTTCTTTTTTGGTGTTTATTTGTATGAATTCTTTATAAATTTTGCTTTTTAACCCCTTATTGGATGTATCATTGACAAATACATTCTCCCATTTAGTACATTGTTTTTTCGGGGGGGGTTTATGGAGACATCTGGCTGCCACCCACACGAAGCCTAGACCAGGTCAGCAAAAGGCCCAAGGCACCCAAGACCCACTGCCACCTGCCAGCTGCCCATTAGCCTCAGCCACTGAAAGCCTCGGGCAGTACAAAAATAGCATGTGACAGGTTCTCAGGGAGTCACTGCCAGGTAGTGGCAAGAGGTATTCATCAGGTTAATACAATTTCAAAGTCAGTGCCAGTGCTGGTTCTGAGGCCACTCAGCAAAAGTTTCAGAGTAAACCTAGGCCAGCCGCTACCCACCTGGAGCTTTTGCAGTGGGGCAGGACCTCAGGGAGTCTTCAGGGTGGAGCTTGTAGAGTTCACCAGGTTAAGGCAGATTAAGATTCGGCCTTGCAGTGTGAGGATTTAACACAGGAAGTGAAGCCTGTTGGCCGTGTGGGAAGATGGCCCTCACCCTGAAGCCATAAAAGTCAGTTCCTCCTTGTGTGTCTCTGGCACTCCCTGGGCTTGCCTGAAATTCCTCATGAGCTTTTCAAGAAAGACTGCAACTTGGGCCCAGGCTGGCTGCCATTAACAGAACTTGGCCATGGGTGAACTGGCCAGGGCCAGACCCCAGAAGTTATGAGGGTAAAGTTAGTGTAGGTTACTGGGATGATGCCCTGTGGGGGAGTGCTTAACCCAGGAAAGATGGTATCTGTGGAACATGCAGCAGGAGGACTCAATACAGTGGTATTGGAGGATGTCCCTCCAGTCCTTGCCCTGAAGTCACATAATTAAGTCTCTCCCTGTATGATTCTGACACACTCAGGGCCACCATCCCTTTACCAAAGCCCAGTGTGAGGGCTTATGAGTGAGAGTTTGTGTGCAGCCCCTTTAAGGGAACACCTGTGTTTCTAGCAACTTTTTGTCTCACCTAGGTACACAGAATCCCCGCTGGTTTTCACAGCCAGATGTTATGTGGGCTCCTCTTTCCATCACTGGTGCTCCAAGCCGGGGAGCCCAGCGTGGGGCTGAGATCCCTCCTTCTCAGGGGGAACTTCTATAGCTGAGATATATCTCCAGATTTTCAACCATAACATGTGGGCATAGAGAGCCAGGCCATTTTGCATGTCTGCCCCTCCTACCAGTCTTGAAGTGGCTTCTTCTGCACATCCTTGGTTACATGACTTCTGTTCAGCTAGTCTTCAGTTGGTCATTTAGGTGGCTTGTTCTATAATCTAGTTTTAATTTTAATGTGGTCATGGTAGTAGGTAAGTGCAGTTCCATTTCCTCTGCCATCTTGGGTGCTCAGCTAGGCATTTATGTAATTCGTGAAGTGATCCCTAACTGGCACCAAGTAGTTATTCCAATATTATTGACCATATTTTTTATGCTGTACTTTACATCCCCATGACTTCTAACATGTTAACTATAAAACACAGGAATTACTCAAGAAGCTAAACTACAGACTTAAGATTGTTTTTAAATATAGTGATCAGAGAATGTGAGATGAAAACTAAAATCTCCTATTAAGTTTATGAAAGTAGAAAAATCTAGAACAAAATTATAGAGTATTTTTAAATCAATAACTCGGAATAGACAGATAAAAGAAAGATCTGTTTATATGTGAGCATTTGATGTATCACAGGAGTAGCATGAGAATTTGGTGAGTAAAAGATGGACTTTTTAATAAATGGACTTGGGAGAATTGGAAAAAATTGGCATTGGGCCCCAATCTCATACTATGTGTGAATCAATTAAAGGGATTAGAGAAGCAAGTATAAAAATAATAATAAATCAGCCCTGGCTGGCATAGCTCAGTGGATTGAGCGTGGACCTGTGAACCAAAGGATCGTGGTTGATTCCCAGTCAGGGCACATGCCTGGGTTGCAGGCCAGTTCCCAGCGGGGGACGCACGAGAGGCAACCACACATTGGTATTTCTCTCCCTCACTCTTTCCCTTCCCCTCTAAAAATAAATAAACAAAATCTTTAAAATAATAATAATAATAATAATAATAATAATAATAATAATAAATCATTTGAACCTATATTATTTGTTAATATTCTAATATATAAAATTTAGAATCAGCTTGACTAGTTAAAAAATCTTGTTTGATTTTTCCTTTTGTCTCTCTTGCCTGAGGAGATATATCAGAAAATATATTGTTACAAGCAATGTCTGAGATTTTACTGCCTATGTTTTCTTTTAGGATTTTTATAGTGTAGAGTCTAACATTTAAGTCTTTAACCCATTTTTAATTTATTCTCATGTGTGGCGTAAGAAGGTGGTCCAGTTTCATTTTTCTGCATGTATCTGTCCAATATTTCCAACACCATTTATTGAATAAACTATCTTTTGTTCATATATGTGCTTGCTTCCTCTCTCAAGTATTCACTAACTATAAAAGTGAGGGCTTATTTTTGGACTCTATTCTCCATTGATCTATGTGTCTGTTTCTATGCCAGTACCATGCTATCCTGATTACTATGACCTCAGAGTATAGTTTGATATTAGGTAGTGTGATTCCTCCAACTTTGTTCTTCTTTCTCAAGATCACTGCAGCTATTGGGGGCCTTTTGTGATTCCATATAAATTTTTGAAATATTTGCTCTAGTTCTGTGAAATCTAGTTCTAGTTACATCATTGGTAACTTGATAGGAATTGGACTACAACAATTTTAAAAGTTTTTGCACAGCAACCCTGGCTGGTGTAGCTCAGTGGATTGAGCACGGGCTGCAAACCAAAGGGTCGCCAGTTCAATTCCCAGTGAGGGCACATGCCTGGGTTGTGGGCCAGGTCCCCAGTGGGAGCCACATGAGAGGCAACCACACATTGATGTCTCTCTCTCTCTTTCTCCCTCCCTTCCCTTCTCTCTAAAAGTAAATAAATAAATAAAAATCTTTTAAAAAACTTATAAAAGTTTTTGCACAGCAAAAAAAAAAATTTACAAAATAAAAAGACAACCCACAGAATGGGAGAACATATTCACCAATACATCTGATAAGGAGTTAATATCCAAAATTTATTTTAAAGACTTATAAAACTCAACACCAAAGAAAACAAACAATCCAATTAAAAAATGGGCAAGGGATCTGAATAGACACTTCTCCAAAGAGGACATAGAGATGGCCAATAGACATATGAAAAGGTGATCATTGTCACTCATCATCAGAGAAATGCAAATTTGAACCACAGTGAGATATCATCTCACACTGGTCAGAATGGCTATCATCAATAAATAAACAAACAACAAGTGCTGGTGAGGATGCAGAGAAAGGGGGACCCTTTTGCACTGTTGGTGGAAATGCAGATTGGTGCAGCCACTGTGGAAAGCAGTATAGAGATAGCTCAAAAAATTAAAAATGGAATTGTCTTATGAACTAGCAATCCCACTTCTGGGAGTTTATCTGAAGAAACCTGAGACAGTAATTCGAAATGACATAAGAACCACTATATTCATTGAAGTGTTACTTACAATCACCAAAGCATGGAAACAGCTCAAGTGTCCACCAGGAGATGAATGGATAAAATAACTATGGGACATGTACAAAATGAAGGAAATTTTACCCTTTGCAACACCGTGGCTGGGCCTGGAATATATTATGCTAAGTGAAATAAGCCAGTCAGAGAAAGACAAATGTTATATAATTTTACTCATATGACATTTCCTCATTAGAATCTAATGAACTGAACTTACAAGCAAAATAGAGACAGACTCATAGATACAGAGCAGGCTGACAACTCTGGGGGTGGGCAGTTAGGTGGTGGAAGTATTGCGCAAAAAGAGAAAAGGACTCGTGGACATGGACAACAGTGTGGTGATCGCAGAGGAGAAATGGGTATAAAGGGGAAAAATGATAATGCAAAAAAAATCCAACACAAGCATAGTTTTCTCCAAAAAATATCTTGTTAGTATTCTTTTTGGGATGACATTAAATTTATATCAACATGTTTACTCTTTCTAACCAAAAATTAGACATTAATGATGTTTACTCTTTCTAACAAAAAGTATGCTATGCTTCTTCATTTAAGTCTTTTTATGGGGGAGGGGGAGAGAGGTTGAGGGAAAATCCCCTTTATTTGAGAATCCTGAAGATCCAAAGAGTCTGCATGAGTGTTTTCAGTCGGTCCTTTAGCCATGAGTTCTCATAAGATTAAAGAGGGCTCTTCCACTGTTACCTGAACCTCCATTACCAGTTCTACTCAGCAGATCTGTTTTGACCAGTGTTGGCCCATTGGATAGAGTTCTCCTGCTGCAAAGGAAATACTTTAAAACCTCCAATTTAGATCAACTCAGGGTCAGGCATTTAATGAAACTGATTCCTGAAGCAGAACCACTGACCTAAAGTCCCGAGAAGAATCAAAGACCCCCAATCAGGTCTGTCCATGTCCTCAGTCTGCTGCCTCCCAAGAGGTTACCTAGACCACTGAGGGGACACTGCCAGCCCAATAGTGGAAGTTGTCTGTGGTCACTATGGTGCTCTGATGGAGAGAGACATACACACCAGGACAATTGTCCCTATGTCTTTTTCAGATGATGAATCGAGGAGCTCTTCAGAAAACAGAGGATGGAAATACAGTGAGAAGTTTCAGAGGACTCAGCACTCCTTGGCAACTTTGATCCAGAATGCCACCAGCCTGCCCCTGTCCTGAGCAATCAAACTTGAGTCCCAGAGATAGGTGGTATGACTCAGTTAACCACATTGTTACGTTATGTGAACATGGCAAAGACAGTGGATGCCAAGTGCTCCATGATTCTTTTGTCCCACTGAGAGCAGATGGAGTCTAGGAAGAAAAAGAGAACCACCTTCTTGAGCAACTTCTAGTCAATAGCTGGTCCAGGGTATGTTGGGTGGTGTTTAATGCTAGATAGGTGAACATGTAGGTAGTCATGTAAGTAACGGTTCTACACAGGAAGGCTGCTACCATGAACACTACTGGATATTTCTGTATTATACTTGCCTGGAGTGCCCACAAAGTATAGGCCTCCTCCAGGAACAGGCTGGCATCATCTTCACACCTGGACTCCAGCAGATGGAGGGTGGAGTGGACTAGAATTGTGTGAGCAGAGAATGGGGTTTGTGGCTCTGGGGACAGAACTGAAGGGACAGTGACCAGGGTACCTGTGCTGAGTCCCTCTCCTACATTGTGGTTCATGTAAGTCTTTCTTTGTGTCTTTAATGTAACTCTAAAATAGTCTTTATATAGATATCACATACTTTTTATTTAATACATTCTCAGGTGTTCTCTATCTTTTTATTGTTATTATAAGTGAGATATTTTTATCTTTGACCTAAACATAAAAGCTAAAATTAAAATCTTTAAGAAGAAAACATAAGGGAAAAGGTTAATGACACTGAATTTCACAATGATTTCTTGGCTATGACACCAAAAGAAGACACAACAAAAGAAAAAATAAATAATTTGGACTTAATCAAAGTTTAAAACTTTAAAATATATGGTGATGGAAGGAGATTTGACTTTGGTTGGTGAACACACAATGCAATGTACAGATGATGTATTATAGAGTTGCATACTTAAAACTCATATAATCTTATTAATCAATGTCAGCTCAATATATTTAATAATATATATTTTTTAATTTTAACTTTCCTGCATCCAAGGTAGATATCAACAGAGCAGGGATGTAAACAGAGGGGATGTCAAATGGTACAACCACTGTGGAAAACATTATAATGATATCACAAAAAAATCAAAGAGTTACCATATGATCCAGCAGTTCCTCTCCTACAAAAATATTCAACAGAGATGAAAGCAGGGACTGGAACAGAAATTTGCACACTTGTGCTCATAGCAGCATTGTTTAAAATAGCCAAAAGGTGAAAGCATATGTAATAGAACATTATTCAACCTTATAAAAGAAATTCTGACACATGCTACAAAATGTTTTAATCTTGAGAATATAATGTTAAACAAAATGAGCTAGTCACAAATAGACAAATACTGTATGATTCTACCTGTATGTGGTAACCGGAGTAGTCAAAATGTAGAAACAGGAAGTAGAATCATAGTTTCCAGCGCCTGAGGGGAGGTAGCAATGGGGGAGTTGCTGTTTCATGGGCACAGAATTTGGGAAGACGAAAAAGTTCTGGGGGTGAGTGGTGATGACGGTGGTTGCACAACAGTAGGAATGTAATTAATGTCACCAAACTGTATACTTTAAAATGATTAAAATAGTACATTTTATGTTGTCTTTTTACCAAAATTTTATACTGAAATTTAAAAAATATGTAACATCAATAAATTTCTGAAAAGAGGGATTATTAAAAGGCAATTAGTTCAACCAATTAATTCAAATGGTTTGATACTAGAAAAATAATAGACCAGTAGTTGGAAAAAATGGCCTAGAATGTCTAGAAACAAAATATAATGAGAATTTAGATGTTTCAAGTCAATAGATAAAGATAGATTATTTAATAATGGTTTTGGAACAGTGAGTTGCCTTTTGGGAAATAGTAAAATTCGATTTACATTTTCCATTTTATAACAAGAAAAATTTCAAATTGATCAAAGACTCAAACAACAATAAGTAATAAAGAAACTAGCAAAAAGCGTGAAAAAAATTTCTGATCTCGAAATGAGGAAATTCTAAGTGTGCTTTCCAGATTGAAAAGCCGTGAAAGAAAAGATCGATTGATTTGACTAAAATTATTTTTAAATACATGGAAAACCCTACCAAAATTTTTTAAAAGAACAAACCAAGAAAACCATTACAACTTATTCATCGAAACATTATTAATTCCCTTATATAGTTAAAGTTTCTCCAAAACAGATTTATAGAAATAATATGAAAAAAAGAGCTATTGGGAAATAATATGAAAAGATGCACAGAGTTTCTCACAAGAAGAAAAACATATTTATAAATACACTGAAATATCAAGCTTCACCTTTAAGTTTGGCAAAGGTCAAAAAGTATAACAATACATTCTTGGCAAGAATGTAGAGAAGCAGGTGTTTTTATACATTAGTGGTTGGTCTGTAAATGACTTAAAATCTGTGGAGAACAGTTTGGCAATATTTATCAAACTTTTCCAGGTTCATGCGTTTTGATTCAGCAATCCCACTTGTAGCAACTTGTCCTGCAGGTAGACGATTTCAGACAACCAGCATGCACTCTGTTCCCAAACGAGTTATTAAGATTTTGGTCCCCAGGCTATGACTATTGCCCTCGAGGAGTTTACTTTGCTGGCTCTTTCCAGGATGTTCATAGTGTTGTCTCTGATTCCTCTTGCAGATAACTTTGCTCAATTTCTGAAGCTTTTGCCATCATTTCCACCTATTTTGTGGATTGGAGTTTTAGCTATTTCCTGGTTTGTGTTCTTTTATTTTCTCATTCTCCTTACTGCTTTCAGATGGTTTTTAGAAACAGAAGAGGAAAATGCTGACTATTTATGCCACCCTCTTCCAAACAGCAGTCCTCCTGATTCCTTGAATTCTCTAATGCCTTGGTTTCTGAAACGTGAACCCCTAATGCATCTCCCTTTCCTGTATGACCTATCCTTCTCATTTGCCTTCATAAATTCTTCCTATACCCATGCCTTAAATGCTATTACATTTTAGAATTCCACACCTTTCTTTTGATATACTCTTCTGAAGCAATGTCATCCCTCTCTGGAAGTCAACTCTCTCAGTATATTAATGGCCCCTAAATCTTTAACACTGGCCCCCACCTGCAGACTTTCACATCAATTCACCTGGGTGTTACCTAAACCCTTCAAACAATGAATATCTAAAACTAAGTTGATGCCACTTTCCCTCCTAAACATATGAGAGTATTCCTCCTCTCGTATTTCCAATAGCACCAAGTTACCCAAGGCAGAAAATATAGGAATCATCTTCAGTAGTTCCCTCTTTTTGTTTTTCGCTCACAATCAATCATCAAATGGTACCAGTCTTTCCTCCTAAACATTTTCCAAATCCGGCTTTTTCAACAAGTAGCATCCTTGTTACTGATGCTTAGTTCAAGCTCTCATCTTTTTAAACCTGGAATATTGCAACAGCTGAATAATTTCCCTTCTTGTGTCCACGCTTGCCCCCCATTAAGGTCATCAAAGTGTTGGCAATCTATCTAAAATGCAGAACTGAGCATTGACATGTCAACCCTCTGCTTAAAATCCACCGGTGGATCCCCACTGACTTCAGGTTAAAGCCTAACTATTTGGTGTAACAGAACGCTTTCATAACCCATTGCCCTCATCTCATTTTTTATTGTTTTATACATGGCACCTTGTGTTCTAATAGTGCAGAATTTCTGGTAGTTTCCCTGTCCTATCACACTGTTTCTTACCTCTATCCTCTTTGCTTATACTTTCACATTTCTTCTCTTTGGCTAAGCCTTATTCATTCTTTAAGACGCAAGTCAATCATTATATCTCCAAGAAGCCTGCTCTGAAACTCTTGATGGACACAAGCGTCCAGCCCTACTGTGTACAGTTGTACAGTTGAGGCACTACACTGACGTCCCTGGCTGAGGAGACAAGTCGGGCCAGACAACTACCTGGTGGAAGGGGCATCTTTTTCTAATTTTCACAAAAGTACCACATGGGCAGAATAACCTTCATGAGCATGTAGCCTATCTGGTTGTTCAAGACCCCAGACTTAGAAGCATCCCGTGCTTGGTTTAATGCTCTGAGCTCACCTTGTTTAATTCATAATATTTTTTAACAAGGGCCCCACATTTTTATCTTGCACTGGTTCTGAATACAGACTAATTCAGCCCTTTAAGTATCCAATCCTCTGTGTCCTCATGGAAACTTGTGGACATCTTTACTCTTATCATTTTCGCCATATTATATAGCAATCATTTATTTTTGTGAGCAATATTCATGTGCTGGACACTGCACTAAGCATTTTACCTGCACTGTCTCATTTAACCACCCCAACCTCACTTTGAGGTAGGAAATAGTACTTTCCCATTTTAGAGATGGTGAACCTGACTGAGGCTTAAAAGAGAAAAGCAACTTGCCCAGAGTTAGGCATTTAACTCTAAAATCCAATCAAACTTTTAATCTCCAAGGATTTTAATTGAAACTTCTAATTTATAAATCTCATCATCTTACTACATTTAAAACAGGAACTATGTTTTATTCATCTTTATAGTTGCCAGTAGACCTGGCAACTAGCATTGACTGAACATTCTAATTACCTTTTAAATGTTTGTTGATCTAAATCCATCTATCATGAGTTGTATTTGGAAGTTTACAGCAGAACTATATACATAGTATTCACAAAATAAAACTTCAATTCCAGTGGCATTATAGAGAGAGAGGTTTTATGCAGCAAAAGAGTGAAACTTTTTCCAAATTCTCTTTGAAAACCCCAGAAATTTTCTCAGGCCTTTCTTTTCTTTCCACAGCATCTGAGCTGTCAGTTCTTTCTCTCCCTCTGTATCAATTTCAGTCACTCCTCTTCCAGAGTCCTCTCCCTGACTACTAAATCTACGTTGGAGAGAAATGTGGTTCTTTAGCCTTCTTCAACTTCCGTCCTCACTGTGGCAGACCGTATTTTCCAAAAAGTGCCACCACAATACAGGTGTTGGCAAAAGTCGCTCTACAGTTGTGAGTGTGCAAACCAGTTTATTCTTGCACTATTATTTATTAGTTAATATTTTATTATTTATTATTACTAACTACTTTTGCCCACCCCTGTATATTCTATCCCTGAAGTCCACCCCTTAAGTGCCATTGTGCTTTGGGTCTCACTGTTGATGCACATCTTTTTCTTGATATAATCTTCTTAAGCAGTTCCATCTACTCTCTGAGCCTCATTAGCAAGCTAATCACCCCCAGTCTTCAGCACTGATTCTTAACGTCAAATTTTTACACACTTTTACGCAAATCTTATTATGGAATGACACCAATATTCCTCTCATCAAGGAATAACCCTTTGCTTGACTCAGTGGATAGTTGTGACTACTTCAATCAATAGAGTATAGTGGGAGTGATGCTGTGTGACTCTCAAGGCTAGATCATAAAATGATATGCATTCCGAGACTTCTGGCCCATATGGAGGTGTAGGTGGACACTGTGCCTCCTCACACAACCAAAATAAGGACAACAATTTAGAAATAAAATAACAAACAGAACTGACAGAAAATTGAACTGTATGGAAGTCTGACAACAAAGGAGTTAAAATGCACACATTCATCCAGACTGGTAGGAGGGGCAGAGTCCAGCAGCCAAGCAGAGAGGGGTCACAGCAAAAAAAAGCAGTGGCACCAGGCACACAAGGCAGCAGTGAGCGGACCCTGGGTGTGCAGGTAGCGGCTGGCAGACCCTGGGCACAGAGTGGCAATGAGCAGAGCCAGCAAAGCCATGATTGTGAAGCGGGGCACAGCACACAAAGCAGCTGGCTGACTGGGCAGTCCCACATTTGTGTGCAGATAAACCAGGCAAAACTGGGAAGCAAGAAAAACCACACAACCCAGGGCCCCAGTGCCAGGAAATAAAGCCTGAAAACACCAATTGAAGACATCTGCAGGGGTTGAGGTGCCAGGAGAGACTCCCAGCCTCACAGGAGAGTTCATTGGAGAGACCCACAGGGTCCTAGAACTTACACAAGCCCACTCACATGGGAATCAGTACCAGAAAGGCCCACTTTGCTTGGAGGAAGCTGGGGAATTGACTGAAATCTGACAGAGAATGGAGCAAGCGCCATTGTTCCCCTCAGACCCCTCCCCCACATATAGCGTCATAATCCAGCAACCGGGTTGCCCTGCCCTGGTGAACACGTAAGGCTCCACCCCTCACTGTGTAGCAGGTGTGAAAGGCCAAAAAAAGAAATGGCCCAAACGGAAGAACAGATCAAAGCTCCATAGCAAATACAACTAAGCGACGAAGAGATAGCCAACCTGTCAGATGCACAGTTCAAAACACTGGTGATCGGGATGCTCACAGAATTGGTTGAATTTGGTCACAAATTACATGAAAAAATGAAGGCTACGCTAAGTGAAATGAAGGAAAATGCTCGGAACCAATAGTGATGGAAAGAAAACTGGGACTCAAATCAATGGAGTGAACCAAAAGGAAGAAAGAAACAACCAAACAGAAAAGAAGGAAGAAACAAGAATTCTAAAAAATGAAGAGAAACTTAGGAACCTCCAGAACATCTTTAAATGTCCCAACATCTGAATTATAGGGGTACCAGAAGGGGAAGAGGAAGAGCAACAAGTGGAAAACTTATTTGAACAAATAATAAAGAACTTCCCCAATGTGGCAAAGGAAATAGACTTCCAGGAAGTCTAGGAAGCTCAGAGGTCCCAAAGAAGTTGGACCCAAGGAGGAACACACCAAGGCACATCATCATTACATTACCTAAATTTAAATATAAGGAGAGAATCCTAGAAGCAGCAAGAGAAAAGGAGACAACTACCTACAAAAGAGTTCCATCAGACTGTCAGCTGATTTCTCAAATGACCTTGCAGGCAAGAAGGGGCTGGAAAGAAGTATTCCAAGTCATGAAAGGCAAGGACCTACATGCAAGATTGCTCTATCCAGCAAAGCTATCATTTAAAATGAAGGGCAAATAAAGTGCTCCTCAGATAAGGTCAAGTTAAAGGAGTTCATCATCACCAAGCCCTTATATGAAATGTTAAAGGGACTTATCTAAGAAAAAGAAGATAAAAAACATGTATAGTAAAATGACAGCAAACTCACAATGATTAACAACCATACCTAAAACAAAAACAAACTACTAGAACTGAAACAGAACCACAGAAATGGAGATCACATGGAGGTTTAGCAACAGGGGAGTGGGAGGAAGAGAGAGGGAAAAAAAGGTACAGAGAATAAGTAGCATAGATGACAGGTAGAAAATAGACAGGGGGAGGGTAAGAATAGTATGGGAAATGTGGAAGCTATAGAACTTATGACACATGGATATGAACTAACAGTGGGAAATATGGGTGGGAGGGTGTGTGCAGGGTGGAGGGGAATGAAGGGGGGAATAGGACAACTGTAATAGCATAATCAATAAAAAATATTTTTAAAAAAATGAAATGCATTCCGCCTTTGCCCTCTTGAAATCCTCTCTCTTTGAATCCAGCCACTATGCTGTGAGAAGATTAAGCACTCATGATACAGAGAGATCTGATCAGATCATCGGGAAGAAGTAGAGAGGAGCTGTAGGAGGAGGTTGCTCAAGGCAATGGTAAACAGTCTAGGACAGGACTGGCTGAGAAGCCGAATGCCTCCAGAGTGCATGGAATTATGGGCAAGAAGATATAAAATAAAAGGGCAGAGACAGGCTCTGGGGATCTCTTCCTTAAGTAAGCCTAGATGATTATTCTGTAGCTGCCTGCATTTCTCAAAGGATGGTACTTTGGATGGATTTTGGGTGGGAGAAGAACCCCCACACACAGCCTAGGATCAGGCTGGTCTGGCATAAGGTGGCAGAGTCATTCTTCTTTAGGTGTTTTAGAGGGGATGGGCTCTGAGGAAGAAGCCTGCTATTCTTCTAAAATTATGTTGCTTTTGTATCTTATGTTGTTTTAGTTTGTAAACTAATCTTATAGAATTTAATTAAAGCTAACAGGAGGAATAATAGGAGAACTCAGGTGTTCAAGAGTTAGGCCTTAGTTGAAAAGCTTAAGTGATTAAAGTTTAACTAAAGAGTTAAGCAGTTTAGCCTTAATTGATTGGCCTAAGGGACTAATGCATGTGGAAAGCTGTTATTTCAGAATGGTAACTTTTGAATGAAGACTCCTTTCCTTTATCGCCAAACCCTTGCCTCCAGAAGTTTGCCTGGAGGGTAGTGGAGGGCAGCAGGACTTCACTTGCCATTCAGTAAGAGCCGCATGGAGAGTCCATATATAAACAATCCATCTAACCAAGAGCGCTGACTGAAGTCCCAGACAAGAGCCAGTGTCAGTTGTCAGATGTATGAGCGAGAGCATCTTCAGACGATTTGCATTCCCTGCCATTGAACTACTCAAGCCACCAAGCTGGGTGGCAGATATCTGCACATGAAGCAGATATCCCCACGGCGTCCTGCCCACATTGCAGACTCAAGAGTAAAATAAATGGCGGTTGTTGTCTTAAGCCACTAAATTTGGGGTGCTTTGTTACACAGAAAAAAGCAACCAAAACAATTATCGAATGTTTGTCTCAACAACACTAAAGATCCACTCTCCATAAAAGGCAGGATTATAAAAAAAGTTTCCAGTCATGTATATTATATATGTATATTATACATGTAGTAAACATATATAATATATACTATATATTGTGCAGTAAATATGTATTTGTATATTTAATATATGTTATATGTTTATATATACACTTAATATATATTATATATATATATTTACTGCATAGTAAATTTAATGTAGCTTATTCCATAGTTTAGATTGGTAATGCTCTCACATAGCTTTTAATTTACTACAATGTATTATTATTGTTAGTGTCATTTTTATTATTATCATTGAATACTGAGATAAAATAAAGCCTTTAGGAATTGTGATAAATAGATATGTGGATTGGGTAGATCTCATTTGATCATTTTATTGAAATGTTGGCCTGTAGAGAGGGTGGACCGAAGAAGCAGCATCCATTATAAAATGCATCTTATAAAGATTTATTCTGTCTACCTACGCCACACGTTAGATAAACTCCTTGAAGAAGGATGTCTGATTTGGGGTTCGGTCTCCATCAGCACCAAGCAGTAAAGTGGAACTGACTGTGCTTCCTCTGCGGCAGATTGATAATGATGAAGATCTACGGGGCCTGGGCCCAAAAGAGGTTAAAGAAGGAGTGAAGATTGAGAGTGCTGGTCATTGTTATTTGACTGTAACTATTACTATGTCTATTTTGATGTTATAAGACTAATTTGTCTTGAATGCTAATCAAAGGAAAGTATGACCATTATACCACCAAGTATACCTCCAGCAGAGGCCAGGCATAATTCTCAGATTCAGGAAGCTTTTAACTACCCCTCAGCCTGAGTGGACTCAGCAGGCAAAGGCCGGCTTGCTCAAGAAGTATGAATAACGAGACTATTGCTTTGACGTACTGCACCATTATTTCCTGTTTCCAATGTTGTGTAATTTTTTAGTCAGCAAATACTACTTAATAGGTTCTCTAATTATTGGCTGTGGAGATCTATCATAATTAAAGGTGGCTCTCATTTGAGAGTTGTTTTCCAACATAGGAAATTAGAAATTGTAGACTTGGGTAAACTCTTCAAGATTTGTATATCATGTAACTTTGTGTTAGAAACATTACAGCTAGCCAGACTTTTAATATTTCAACCTGTACACTCAGACATGAATTAATCATGCATCTGACCTGCCATTGATTGCACCCTTATTATCACATCCCATAGACTTCAAATCTCAGTTTTCTCAGTTAAAAACAAGCACCTCATCAAAAGGATTTGAATTATTCAATGCAACAAATGTTTACTGAGGACCCTTTTGTATGTAAGTCCCTGGGCTAGATGCTTTGAGAGATGTAAAAATGAATAGATAAATGCTCAGTCCATTCAGGGGGCTACTGTATGGGGATGACAGAGGAAGCACAGTCAGTTCCACTTTACTGCTTGGTGCTGATGGAGACCGAACCCCAAATCAGACATCCTTCCTCAAGGAGTTTATCTAACATGTGGCGTGGGTAGACAGAATAAATCTTTATAAGATACATTTTATAATGTTCTTCCTTCATGTGGAAGAACATACTGTGTGCCTTAAGAAGCATCCAAATGAAGAGATACAGAGAATCAGTGGCGGAAGAAATAATACCTGAATAGGGCAATGCAGGGTGAAGAGGAGCCAGAAGAGTTTGAGGTTGTTCTTGAGATGACCAGAAACAATCAGTAGAATTTGGCTACAGAGAAGCCTGCAGGGAGAAGAGAAAAGGAGTGGTGAGGGCATTTCAGACCAGTGTTTTTTAATCCTCAGTGTATATTAGATCACCAGGAGAATATTCAATTCTCAACACCCACCCCCCGATCTGAAACACACAAGCCAATGTTGAAAATCATCATTCTATGCCATGAGAATAGCATCTGTTATTGTATAGCATGAAGATATGGAGTAAAAATATAGTGTGGGAAACTGAAGGGTCCACTTTGGTTTAAACAGGAAGGACATGTACGAAGGTAATGAAATATAAACTTGTAAAATTAAATTGGAGTCATCTCATCCAGCAAACTTGCCTCCCATTGGTACTTCCACTATAAGCACTTAGATTTGACCTGCTTCCTGTCTTCATTTACTGTGGTTTGGAAATACAAATGTCTCTTAGTTGCATCAAAGATAAAGATTGGGTTTTATTGTTTTTCTTTTTATTGTTTTGAGGTGACTTTTCAAAAGGAGAAGTCAGAAATATATTTTTCATCTTGAAAAGGGATTATACTTTTATTTATTTTTACACTCATTTAATTTTCAACATTATGTCCTTATCCTACCTAATACAGGATTTTTATTTAGGTTTTTGGTTGTTATCAGGTAATTTCAAGTCCAATTTAGTGATGTCGCAGTCAAGTTCCTAATTTGGCTGCATCAACTGCCGCCACAGTAGTTATTTGGAACATGGAAGTCCAACTTCCAGGTCCTTAGAAGAACCAATATACCATGGCAGAAAGAAGGCAAGATATTTCTGCTTCCCCATTTGAAAATGACCTAAAGCAACAAGGAGAACAAGAAACAGAAACATAAAGTACATCTTTGCATATACTGGTAGAAGCAGAGAAGCAAGCTAAGCTGCTTTACCCTCAGAACCCCAGAGATGCTCAAGAATTGGAGGCAATGATGCAGAGAAGGAGCCGAAAACACAGGATTGTCTCTGAGACAGTTCAGCTAGTAATTTGACCCCCACATCCTCTTCCTCAAGGAAGCCAGGCAGCTGCCCTTCCCCAGTCCCTAGAGAGAAGTGTGTTTGTTTTCTGGAAACACAGAGATGTATCAATTTGAAAGTTATCAGGCAAAGGTGAAGGTGATGAAAAGAATTCAAACTGAGCAGCGGGATCCTTTTCCTCCTCTTTCTCTGTCCAGCTCCAGAACGAAGATGAAAGGAAAGCAAAGAGCATTTCCAAAAATGGTGACAAAGGGAAGTTTCAAGGCAACAGTGAACATCAAAGCAGAGACTGCAACCAATTCGGGTTAGCAGGACAGCAGATGTGTTCATTGAAAATACAACAAATAAACTGTTAAAAGTGTAGGCCTAACAAAAATGGTATTGAGATATATTTTATGGAGATTTTGGTGCTATGGGAAACATTTAGCCAAATTTTCAAGGAAAACTAATGAATGAAAAGGAGAAATCAAGCGATTATTAACTTCGGAAAAAGGAAAAAAAAAAGGACAACTTAGAAATAAAAGCATAGTTTAACACTTGGCTCAGTAGTGATCAATATTTACATAGTCAAAAAATGCACACACAGGTAGAAATTTAATAACCAAAGTCGAGATACGAAATTGTATAACAGAGTAGAAGGAAGAAATTAGAAGCTGTAAATGAACTAAAGTTTTTATGTCCCTAAGCAGGAAGACAGTAAATCTCCAGGATTAATAATCAAGCAACGCCATTATGGGCATATTATACTGAGTTGGCCAAAAAGTCTGTTTAGTTTTTTCTATAAAATAAATGACACATTTTTCATTTTCACCAATAACTTTATTCATTTGTATATTTTAAGTATGTTGACTACCTGCTGCTATTGGCTTCTAGTGGGTAGAGGGCAGGGGTGATGCTAAACATCTTCCAATGCATAAGACAGCCCCACAGCAAAGGATTATTTGGCCGAAATGTCAATAGTACCGAGAAACTTCACAAACAACTTTGACACGTTCGTTCAGTCTAGTATCTTCTCCATATACTGCACAAGTACCTTATTGCTTCTTTCAGTTGTGTTCTTACCTTTCTTGAAATAATAAAGCATAATATACCAAAGATGTTGCATATTTTCTTCAATCTTCAGTATTAAAATGGCTGCTCAAAAATTCACTAATTTTTATTTTTTTAAAATGCACACTGATATGACAGCTGTCACAATATAAGCTAACAAAATTGTTTGAATGAAGTTAAAGACAATTAAGCACTACCTGAGACATCGTACTGAAAAAACTAGAGGAAATTTTTGGCCAACCCAACATTTAATGGAAATAAATATCAGAATCAACTCTAAAAACAATTGAAAGTGGTGGCTTCCAGGGAGAAGCAGAAGAACGTAGAAAAAGAGAGTTAAATTATTATAATATATTCTTAACAATGTCTGTTTTTAACTATACTATATGGGTATAATACTTTTGGAATAAGTAAATGAAGGCCAGGGAGGTTAACATGAACATTTCTACTTTTAGATATATACTCTAGAGAAACTCATTCACGTTTACAAGGTGATATGTGTAAGGATGTTCATTCAGTATTGTTTATAAAAGCAAAATATTGGCCAAAACTGAAATATCCAGCAGAAGGAGAATAAATAAATAAAACATGGTACATTTAAATGACAGAATATCATATGGCAAATAAAAATAATCCATTAATTAATTACACACATATATGTATATCGACATGAATATATCACAAAAACAATGCTGGTTAATACAAGCAAATACAAAATCACTTGTGCAGGATAAATTCATTTATATAAAGTTTCAAACATAAAACAATATTATATATTTTATCTGAATACATTTTCATATGTGTAAAACTACAACATTTTAACAGAAGGACATACGTTAAATTTATGGGGAATGGGGAAGGAAATGGGACTGGATTGGGGGCCAAAGACTCTAACTTATCCTCAGTGTTTTAGCCACTATATCATAAAAAGAAAGCAAATATGACAAAATGTTAACTATTCAGGATTCTTTGTAGTCATTTCTATGGTGTATGTTTAATTACTTTGTGTAATTCCCTATATTTTTAAAATACCTTCAATTTTAAAATTTAATTTCACACCCACCTTGTCTGTGACTACAAATCCACAAAACAAAGTCTTCTTACTCTGAGAGAATATAATACTTTGATTGGATCATAGTTCACATAAATCAAAATTTACATATCCTATGTGAACATAATTCATAGGCAGTAAGAACTAACCAACTTGTAAAACTCTCATCAAAAACTTACTGTTTAAAAATAAGTCACTTTCTTCTCAAGAGCCATTTTCATTTAAAAGTCCTTTTAAATGAGTCAGTGACCTGAAAAGTAGATAATATGTGCTTTACATAAAATCGTGCTTTACATAAACTATAAGCTAAATTATTCAGATTTTACATAAGTTATTCCGATTATAAATACTAAGATATTAGGAAAATAAAAACACTCCAAGTTATGAAAAATTTACATAATAAGAAAGACTATCAGGATATCAGTTTTGCATTACATATTTTCATACAGAACAACATTTGAATGTTAAGCTGCTCCACTTAGTAATATCACTGATAAAGGAAGCATGGCAAGAATATGCTTTTGTACGTATGATGCTGGACCTTCAAGGTAGCACTAGCAAATTTGGCTTTAAGAACTGCATGATTCCATATTTATAAGTGCATATCATGTACCTTTAGGCTGGAATGAAAACCTATAACCTTTTCAGTTTATCAAGTAAATGAAGTAATTTTTAAACATTATTCAGTCAATTAAACCAAGCAACAGTGTAGACCCATGATTGTTTGTAAAGGTTAACGTTCATGGACTGATCATCTGTTTTGTTGTGTGATTAAATGCCAGGGACTTGAACTCGCAAAAACTAACTACGCTGTGTAAATGCAGAAAACTGAGATGGTGGCTAGGTAGAGATCTTCTCTTAATCATTATAGCTATTATTTAGTATTCATTGCACATTGGCAGCATTCTACTCGTTTTATAAAATATCCCCGCCTTTTCTCTTTTAACGTTTATTCATTCATTCATTCATTCATTCATTCATTTACTTATTTATATTGTTGTTCAAGTACAGTTGTCTCCATTTTCACCTCACTATGCTCTCCTGCCCCACCCATCACTGCCTCACACCCTAAAACCTACCCGCTCTGGCTTTGTCCATGGGTCCTGTATACATGTTCCTTAACGACTCTTCCCCTATCTTCTCCCATTATCCCTCGCCCCCTCCCCTCTGGTTACTGTCAGTTTGTTCCTTATTTCAACATCTCTGGTTATATTTTTCTTGTTTGTTTTGTTGATTAGGTTCTACCTATAGGTGAGATCATATGGTACTTGTCTTTCACTGCCTGGCTTATTTCACTTAGTGTAATGCTCTCCAGTTCTATCCATGCTGTCGCAAAGGGTAGGAGCTCCTTCTTTCTTTCTGCTGCACAGTGTTCCGTTGTGTAAATGTACCAGTTTTTTGATGGGCACTTAGGTTGCTTCCAGCACTTGGCTGTTATAAATTGTGTTGCTATGAACATTGGGGTACATAAGTTCTTTTGAATTGGTGTTTCAGAATTCTTAGGGTACAATTCCAGCTGTGGTATTGCTGGATCAAAAGACAGTTTAGTTTAGTTTTCTGAGGAGATTCCATACTGTTTTCCACAGTGGCTGCACCAGTCTGCATTCCCACCAACAGTGCACTAGGGTTCCCTCTTCTCCACAACCTCTCCAGCACTTGCTGTTTGTTGATTTATGAAGATAGCCATTCTGACAGGTGTGAAGTGACACCTCACTGTCGTTTTAATTTGCGTTTAATTTATTCTTCTCCTTTTAAAACGGCAGTGCTTACTATATGCTTGTTCCATCATATACTGAATGTGTGCAAGCAGATGTTCTATCCTTTACATTTTGAATCACAAGGAGATACTACTCTAAACTGTATATAAATCACATGATCCTAAAGTTTAAATCTGATGTCATGGTTGAATGTGACTTTGGGGGTGTCTTGAAATGGGAATAAGTGTATTTTACATATGGTTGATGAACAAATATTTGCGAATAAAGGACAGACTGTAGTAGATTAGATTTAAAACAAAGTTCAACAAAAAGTCATTCTCACCCCTTTCCAAAGAGGAATATACTTCACCACTATTAGATTTGGGGCTTGGCCATGTAACATCCTTTGCCTGGTAAGGTGTTAATGGATATGACAGGACCGAAGGCTTGCTGCATGGCTAGGCCTTCTCCCTTGCACCCTATCTTTTCCCATCAGAAGAATGTGTGTCAGGCAGCCACTGGTCCTTGTAATGACAGAAATGTAGACCATACTTGGATTCAACTTACATCTTAGAGTCAAAGCCAGATGAATCTAAACTAGATCTGTTCATTTCTAGTTGCAATACATGCATGAGAAATAAATGAAAGTTTGATTGCCGAATACCACCAAGTATATGGACGGTTGGTTGAACAGCAGAAGCCAATTCATAGAGGGAAATTTTCTCAGATCAAGATTTGATACGTGAATTTTTTCTTCATTGAATCTTATTTGTAACTTAACCTGTGCTATGTACTAAAAGTTAGGGCTCCCCATTCATCTGTGGAACCCTTATCCCCAATGTTATGGGATTTAGAGGTAGGACCTTTAGGAAGTAACTAGTGCTAGATTAATTCATGAAGGGCTTGTGATAGGATTAATGTCATCGTAAAATAGGAAGAGACAGGAGAGCTCTTTCCAGCATTGTGAGCACACAGGCAGGAGGTGGCACCTGCAAACCAGACAAGGGCTCTCAGCAGGACGTGACCACCCTGATCTTAGACTTCAAACCTCCAGAACCACAAAAAAAAATCTGTTGTTGAAATCACCCAGTCTCTGGGATTTCTGTTACAGCAGCCCAAGCTGACTAAGGTCCCTATTCATTGACATTTTAATTTTATTAACCATATTTTATATTTATAAGTCTAGAGGTTCATTTTGTAATTTGCATTTTCATTTTTGCACATTCTTTCCTTTTACTGTAGTTTCTATTATTTTGTTTATAATAATTTTAAATGTGTTTATTTCTACAGACTCTTTCAGATTCTGCATTACAGTTTTTAGGATACTAATTTTCTTGTTGGGTATGCTGACTCTTAAGTAGTGGGTTTTTTTTAGTACACTGTAAGTTTTTATGTTATCTTTTGTTATCTAGATGGTATTTTTTCTATGGTATTCCATGAGAGCTAGAGTACAATAACGTTTTTATTAGTGATTTTCACTTGCTTTTGTCTGATTCCTATGCCATTAGGTCAACAACATCCATTCAGCAGGTTCTACATTCTGATCCGTATCCCTACCTCATACAGGTATAATGGTCATACATAATGGAAATGTATGCCTATTATTCTTTACATTTTATTTTGTTTTGATTTATGATATCTGTTTTTTTCATAACTGAATAATTTTAGATCTAGTCTTATCTACCATTTCTATTGGTTCAACATGGATTAGATAAAACATGTTGACAAGTTTCCAGATTTCCAAATTCTTGGATGAGAATTGTTTATTTAATCAGATATCTTAGGCATTAGCACCATAGTGCACCAGCACTATGACTTAGAATATTACTTCTGTTCTATGTAATAAACGAGTGTTTGAAAGAAAACAGCACTTCTCTAGAATGACTGAGAAACGAAAGTTGCAAACAGATAACTGATAATCTGAGCACCAATGACAAGTATAAAGGTCTATTAAAGTGGTCTAATTGATAAATTAATAATGCGAAGGGTAACAGATAATAACATTGCAGAACAGATCAGTAAGTGAATATTATTTTAATGTTACTTTGAAATTCTGTGTTTGAGGAATTGTAGTTGACTCAGGACTCAAAGTGAATAACAGGTATTCAAAAATATTTGTTGACCGAATAAATGTTTCTTTTTTATACATAATATAGTTGTTATAGAAAACTAACTATGATGGGGTGAAAAGTGTACTAGAGTAGCAAAAAACCTAGATTGTAGTTCTCTATGCTTAATAGCTAAAGGACTTACAACAGGTGGCTTAACCTCTTTGAGTCTCATTTTCCTCATCTATGAAATGCAAAAGTATCATTCCTTCACACTTTACAAGGTTACAGTTAAAATAAAATAAGATGAATAGATATAGACAATTTGAAAATCACAAACCACTATGCTGTTAAAAATATTATTTGTATTTAAATTTACATGTAAATGAGACACTCTAATAGCAAAGAGCATTCTCTTAAGAGAATATATTAGGTAGGATACAGGTTAGGTTACAGTCACAAAATGACCCAGAATACAGTGTCTTAAGCAAGACAGAAACTCCTGTTTCACCTAGAAGTCCATGTACACAGTTGCAGGGGAGGGGTGGTGGGGCACAGCTGGATGCTCTGTCATTATCAATAGGGGGTTTCCAATTTATAGGAAAAGATGGCAACTCTCTAGCTTCCATGACTCTCCAATTTTCAGTCAGCAGAAAGGGGGAAAGGGAATGGGGATGTGATAAACATGATCTTTCCTTTTAAGAGCATGAGTAACAAGTTTCACATGTCTCTTTCACTTACATTGCATTAAACATAACCTAGATCATGGCCACATATATTTGCAAGGGAGATTATGAAACCATAGTGTGATCCCATGTTCATGAATTGGAAGAAAACATCATTAAGATGACAATACCTACCAAATGGGTCTACAAATTCCAAGTAATCTTTATCCAAATCCAAGATGACTTCTTCACAAAAATTGAGAATCTAATTCTCATATTCATTTGTAATTTTAAGGGGCCCCAGAATAGCCAAAACAATCTTGCCAGAGTAGAACAATGTTAAAAGAATAACACTTCTCAATTTCATAACTTACTACAAAGCTAGAGTAATCATGGCAGTGTGACACTGCCATAAGGATAAAAATAGAGATGAATGGAATAGAATTGAAAGTATTCACAGTTATGGTTAATTGACTTTCACAAAGAGTACCAAGACAATTAAATGGGTGAAAAAATAATATCTTCATCAAATGGTGCTAAAACAACTGATTTCTACAATAGAAAAGAATTAAATTGGGCTTTTCCTTCATAGCACATACAAAAATTAATGCAAAATGGATCAAACACTAAAGGTAAGATCCTAATCTAAAAAACACAGAGAAGAAAACATAGGTATAAGTCTTTAGGAGCTTGAATGAAACAATGTGTCTTAGATATTACACAAGAAGAACAACAAAAAGATAAAAGTAGACATCAAAATTATAACTCTTTGCTTTTAGGACACCAATAAAAAAGTGAACAGATAACTTATGGAACTTAAGAAAATTTTTACAGGTCATCTATTTGAAAAGGGTTAGTATCTAAATTATACAAACAACACTTACAACTCAGTAACAAAAAAATAAATAACCCAATTATAAAACGGACATTTCCATTCCTCCAAAGACCTGGACAGACATTTCTCCAAGGGAGATACACACATAAATGGCCAATAAGCAAATGAAAACATGCTCAATATCATTAGCTATCAAGGAAATGCAAATCAACACCACAATGAGCTACCACTTCACACACATGAGGTTGCCTATAATCAAAAAGATATAGTAACAGGAGTTGCTGAGGATGTGGAGAATTTGGAAACCTTGTAGACTATTAGTGGCAATGTAAAATGATGCAGCCACTTTAGAAAACAGTCTGACAATTCTTCAAATGACCAAATACAGAGGGACCATTTGACCCAGCAGTCCTACTCTTAGGTACATGACCAAGGGAAATGAAAATATATGTTCACACAAACACTTGTATACAAATGTTCACAGCAACATTTTTCAAGGTAGACCAAAAGTGGAAACAATTCAAATGCCCATCAATTGTAGGTAAATTAAATGGGATATATCTATACAATGGGATTATTACCATGATTCAACATTTAAATTAATGAAGTACTGACATACACTGCAACATGGATGAACATTGAAAACATGATGCTAAATCAAGGAGGCCAATCACAAAGTAACACATATTGGATGATTCTATTTACATGAAGTGTCCAGAATAGGCAAATCTATAGAGAAAGAAAATGGATGTGTGGTTATTTGGGACTGGGGGAAAAGGGGTTTGGGGTGACAGCTAAGCAATATGGGATTTGGGGAGAGGACAATGGCAATATTCTAAAATCGATTGTTGTGATGGATGTGCAGCTTTGTGAATATACTAAAAGGCATTGGACTGTATACATTGAGTCAAATGTATGGTCGTTTAAATCCATAGTGTGTGTCTATGTGGGCCATGTCGTTTAGCTGAAATTTCTACTGCTATGGAAGACAAGGTGAAAGGAAGACGTCTTCACCATAGGGAGTACTGTGACTGATGGCATTGTCAGTACCGTTTCCAATTTAGTAGCTAATCATATTACATTAAGAATGATCATATATGGAGTGACTGAATCAGTGTGATATTGCAGTAAAGGCAACGAAATAAGAGTCAAGTTATTTGAACGCTATTCTTCACTCTACCTTTTACTAGTTTTATAACCTTGGTAAGTAACAATCTCGCTAGGTATTAAATTGCTCACCCAAAAGGTAAAGATTAAACAAGATAATTGCTATAGGTCCATTGAGTTCCAAGATCATTTGACTCTGACTCTATAAATTTATGTTTTCAAAGATTCTTTTTCTTCCCCATTTGTAATTTCAATATTATCTAAAATAATTAAATATTAAAATATGTTAGTATTTAATTTAATAATTAAAATATTATCTAAATAATATTTACTTCATATCTTCAAATAGTTGATCTTTAATTTTGTCCTTTCAAAAGTGTGCCTTTTACTATTTGAGGTACTGAAAGTGAATGAGAGTTTATCTCAACATTCATTACAGACAATTAGGGCTAAATTAGATATCAGGATGACAAATCCAAAGCCCTGACTTTAAACAAGAAAACATTCAGCTACAATTTTAAGTATATTAGTAGAGGAGATTCCCTGAATTATTTGGCAGTAACTCCCAAACAGGAAATCTTAATTATTGCTAACCAAATTCCTTCAATTCCTTCTGTCTCCAGCTAAGGGACATGTAACTCCAACTAGTACTTTTCTAGATTTTTTCTCTTAAACTTAATTATATTTAATCATTTTTAGTTGAAAAAGCCATCTTTATAGTGCCATTGTCTCTGTGTGTTATCTAATAGTTTGTTTACTCAAGACTCCTTTGATTCTCATGTTACGTTCTTTCTCACCTGTCAAAATATGAAGAGTCCAAAGGAGTTAGTTTTATAAACAATACATAAGAACTTTCAGAACTTTTTAGGAAAGTCATGTTTTCCATCCCATGGGTCTCCAAGATGGTCCTTAGGCATGCTGTGCTAACAGAAGAAACATGGGCCCAGGAAGAAAAGACCATTTAAGCTCATTTTTGGATTGAATAGGGGTGGGATTCACCATCACAAGAAGAATAACTACCTATGCTTTCATTTAAACATGTTGTAGTCTTGCTCTGTAAAAGTGAAGATTTCTCAGAGGACTACTTAACGGCATAAAATCATCTAGGGAGCTTTTGACACTAAAAACTCCTAATTCTAGCCTTCTGATTTTCAGATTTGGGAAGTACCCAAGAATGTGCCATTTTTACATATCCCCTCAGTAATATTTTTTTGGCTCGTGAACAATAGAAATGTATTTATTTATAATTTTTAATGTTTTAAGTATATTTTATTGATTATACTGTTACAGTTGTCCCATTTTCTCCCCTTTATCCCCCTCCACCCTTCACACCCCTCCCTCCAGCATTCCTCCCACTTAG
>PVKM010002638.1:0-63241 GCA_004027735.1 Carollia perspicillata | reverse complement strand
AGGAAGCTCATTAATTGTTTGGAGTTTGAGAAAGCAATTGTGGTTTAGAATAAAAATAATATCTGCCAATGGTTCTGATATAGTCCACATGGGGGTGGGGAACCCTAAAGTATTTTCATTTCTTTCTTCTTAGGCCTTCAAAAATACCTATAGTAACATGAAGGCCTTCAAAAATACTATAGCAACATAAAGCAATCTAATATAGTGGCGGTTTTGAAACTGTCTGCCTGAATCTGAATCCTGGTTTTACAATTTGCTAGACTCAGACAACACACTTAATTACTCTATGTTTCAGTTTGCCCATCTGTAAAACAGAGGTAATAAATAGTACTTCTTTTACAGAAGTAAACATTAAGTGAGATAATGCCTGGCACTAAATAAGCATGCACTCCTGAAGTATTAGTCATTTTTATAATGATGGCGATTTAAGGTTGCTATTTGGTTATTAAGCAATTTTTCATTATAATACAAATTTGGTGGGGAAGATATTTGCTTTGTGACAATATAATTCAAATGAATAGCCTATTTCAGGAGTTTCTCTTTTTTCATTAAAAAAATTTTTTTACTCAGTAGCTTTATTTTTTTAAATTAGAGAATTTCTGCTCTTGTTGTTACTCTCCATGGCAAAATATGTTGTGTATGATTTTGTAATGACCTGGAGCACCATGCAGAATGATTAATGCAACTATAATCTTGAAAAATCTCCTTTACTTGAGAGCTCATCAGTGTACTAGGCCATGCTTAGCAGCATATTAACCTATTGGATGTTTTGCTGCATGGTAGGACAGATCATTGCAGGTGGTCACCTTAGTTTGTATAGGCAAATCAACCTGAATATTTTGGCATTTTTAATGATCAAGGCTATATACATCATGTGGCAAAATAGAATAGAAGTTGACAGATTTTTTTTTAAATACAGAGAATCTGAGGACACTGAATATGTTCATGGGTTTAAATATATCTTTGTACAAGAAAACAATAGGTGAGAAGAATGATTTGTGTAATCCAGCTATACCAGGCAGTTGGCAATTGAAACTGAATGCAGCTTTGAGAAGTTGCATTTCCAAAGCAACTGAATGAACTTGCATAACAAGAGGTCTTTGGTTTAGACTTTGGTTGCATTTGGATTACAGTTTTTACCATTGAACGCTGTCAGAAAAGAGACGGCCTATTTAATTTTTTCCTTGAAAGAGTAATGAAAAAAATTACACTAAACTTTGAGTCCAATATTTTTTAAAATTTTTTTCTAGTTTGTTCCTTAGTGCATTTCTATAGAGCACCTTGTGTGTCTTTTTTTTTTTCTTTTTGAGTCCAATATTCTGATTCATCTTCTACATTGGTCTTATACCAGAGGGGACCCCAAAAAATACCCAGAATTATCTTCTGGAGGGTGAGCCACTTGTAGTACATACAGGCTTCCCCCGCTAGGTGAGTGTTCTAGAAACACATCTGTATCGGTGTACTAGCTTGTGCTGTTGTGAAAGGCTGTATTTGGCTTTAGTGAATTTTTTTTCAAAATTCTTTCAATACATTTGCCCATTTCATGATGGGTGATTTACTAGCACATCTGCCTGCACTGCCCTGAAAGCAGCAGTTTTGATCAAAAATGGCATGGCTTCGGTGTCACACCTTCCCTATATACCCAGTCTCTTCCTGAGTGGGTTTTTTGTTTGTTTCCCTGGATGAAAAAAGTCCTCAACTGGAAACAGTTTGCCTGTGTGGAAGAGGTGAAACAAAAAATGGAAGAAGTACTAAAGGGCATCAAAACTGGTTAGTTCAAAAGTGTTTTGAGCAGTGGAAAAAACATCTCGATAGGTGTATTGCATCAAATGGAGAGTACTTTGAAGGTGACTGAAGTTGAAACATGTAAGAATAAATGCACAGTTTTTTATAAATAAATTCCAGGGGTTTTTCTAGGTCCCCTGCCCCAGCTGCAACTTTCTCAACTTTGAGCATTTTAATGTTAATTCTGTGGTTTTCAGATAAACTTCAAAGGAACTGTAGACTGTAAAGGAATTCTCATTAGGCAAGGTGTGGCTGAAAAATCCAGGAACTTCTCCACTTGCCTACAAAACATTCTTGCAAGATACGGAATCTCGATAAATAGGGATTTAAGTAGAAAGAAAATATTCTTAGGAAATTTCCATTTAAGCACCATTTTGTAGGATTTTAATCTATAAGATTAAAAAATTTAAGAGAATTTTATTAAACCAATGTTAAAAAGTCATCTTATGTTCTTGTAATTGCCTTGCAGAAAACTATAGTTGTGGTGCAAAATGAAAGACTTTAAAGGTACAAGGATGATTTGGACCCCTGTGTTGCATGAGTTTGTTCAAAATGCCCATCTGCTGAAAGTTGGAAATGAGATATTCTTCACAAAATTAATGTTTGGTTTGTTTCCATCTGTCCTTTGAGGTGATTCAAGGCACTTAGAGGAAGACTGTGTTTTAACAGGTCCAGGGCTTAACTTCCTTTTTTTCATAGATTTTTTCACTTTATTGGATTGCATTCATTTGCAAACATTTATTAACTATCTACTGTGCACAAAACTTTATATCATTTAAGCTGCTAGTACAGTCTTCTCTTTTTAAAACGGGTTGCCTTATCTGAACACATGATTTAGAAAACTGGATGATCGAGGTTCTGTGTTTTATTCTTTCTTCATTTGCTGATATACTAAAATTTCTCATTTGATTTTGTACTTTTTTATTCCATATTCTATTTGTGGCTCACATTTCTGAAATAACTATAATAGTGGTTCTTTCATTAGAAAAAAACTTTTCTGCAATAGTGTGGACTCCAAAGTGAAATCTTATAGTATAGAATGAGATCATATATAATTCTAAATTCAGTGATGAAGGGAAAAAATTATTGAAATGGACATCTGCCTTTGGAAAAATTTGAATGCACAAAAACGTATTTGAAAATGTATGGGTCAATTGTTGAGAAAATGCCTTATCAGGTAGTTATTTCTTAACCCCGCCCTAAAACTAGGAAGTTCTCTTTTGTCATTTTGCTTTTTGCCTATTTTACTTCATTTATTACTGACTTTCCAAAATACCATTTTGGAAGCTGAAAGTAGCATTTCTTTAAGATCAGCAAGCAATGTGACAGTGAGTTTTTTTAAATCCTGCTAAAAGCCTTATTTTCTTCTGAAGAAAATATATTTTCTACACTGGCCCTCATTATACTCCCTGCCAAATCCAGACCCAAAAGGATAGTTTCCCTCTCTGGATAATGTAATAATGATTTTATCTTTTAAGCACTCATTCTCAAGAAAATACGCTGTATCGTAGCATAGTGGTTAAATTGGCCTTAGGTTCTAGAACCAGATCCTGGAGTTAAAAATCTTATCTCTCCCACTTACAGGTGTAGACTTTGGACAAATCACTTTTCTAAGCTTCAGTTTCCTTATTTTATGGGATTATTGTTAGCTTTCATGAAATAACTAAATGATTGCTTAACATGGTGTCTAGCACTATAGCATAGTGAGTATCCAGTAACTGCTAATGATTACTAATGTTAAGTGGATTTAATTTCTTTGCTTCTGGCACAGTATCTCATATAAATACTTAATTTTAAAAGATTATGATAGTTGGCTTCTTATAGCATAGTGATGTATTTAAGTCTATACTGAATTCTGTCAAATATGTATTTCTCTCAGATGCATTACTTTATGAGTAGTTTTATACCCTGAGTAGAAATGGGCATAACCATCTTTGAATGGTAATGAAGCAGTGTGTGATGAAGTATATTTGAAGATAGTGAAAACTATAGTTTGTGGTTATCTACAGGTGCCATTAAAACTATTGAAGTTCTTTTTAGGTAAAGAGGCAGTGAACTTTTGTATTGAAAATATGGGTCTGAATTTAATGCTCAGTGGGCACAAATAAGTGATATTTTAAATAATTTAGTCCTTCATTTTTATTATTTATTAAAGGATTGACAAGAAATTGTCTTTTGGCAGTTGAGATATGTGTCATTTCTTGAAAATGCTTCTAATGAAAGTCTACATTATTTAGCTATACTAAATGATAACCTTCTTAAAATGTCCCACAGCATCATCCCTTACTTGTGACATCTGAAAAGTTTTTGGGAAATTCTGGCTTAATAGCTTTGTATATCAAAACCTTAAACCTTTTACCAGTAATGTACAGTAGTGGTACAAGCTTGCCTTGCTGAGACTCCTGAATCACAACCTCAATTTTTTGTTTGGGCAATTCAAGAATACAATGATTTTAATATTTCCTTGCTTCTTCTCTGTGAGGAATCCAGGAGGTTTCTTGGGCTTTTAATTGTTATTGAAGTCTTGGGGTTTATTCATAAATATTGCTTCCTAGGATTTCACAGAATTTCAGAACTCAAAAATTAACTTTTTAACGCCTCATTTTATTGTTAGTTTCCAGAGTTTGACTTCAGGGATAAAGAATAACACAGCTGTTGGGAAGACTCAGGAGTGTTTACTATTGTAAAAACTTTGTACTACATCGTTAGTAGGGATCGATTGGAGGTTTTCGAAGAAGCTAGGCATTCAAGTGGAATCTGACTTCTAGGCTAGACATACACTGAGGTATAATATAGAAAACATCACACATTTAAATGTGGCAATGGGATCAGGCATGTGACCAAAATTAGTGAAACTGGCCAAATGGGGCCTGTTGTATGTTTGAGACTATGAACTCTTATCATCAGAGGCTGCCAATTGTGACCAAGTGAGAGTGTAAACCTGATGTTGCCAGAAAAGTCTTCTATTTCAAGAAACCTAATGATGCAGATTGTTATGTGAAATCTCCTCACTTTTAAATGTTGGCAGCTGAATGGGCTGGAAATGACTTTGACTGCAAGTAGCAAAAGACCAAGGTTAAACCATAAAGAATATTTTTGGTTTATCTAGCAGAAATCAAAAGATATATAGTCCTGGACTAACTCAGTAGCTTAACAGTGCTATGTAACGATTCAAGTTCTTTATAACTTTTTGTTCTGCCATTAATAGTGTATTGAATTCCCATTTTTATGCTTGTCTCCACATAAAAGATATCTTTTGTGCCTGCAGCCAGTGCATCCTTATTTGATGGAAGAAGGGGTAAATGGTATAGTGCCAGTAGATAGCTATACCTTTAATTAGGAGAGTAAAAGTTTTCCCAGAAACCGATCCCCCATTCCTAATAGAATTCTCTTTAAGTCTCTTGCCAGAACTAGATTACATGGCTGCCTCTAGGTACAAGAGAGCCTAGAAAAGCAAGTATATGATTTTCCATCTTAATCATCGAATGGCAACAAGGGAGAACGATGTTTAGGATAGCTGTTGTCACACTTTGTCTATCACAACAAGTAATGAAGTTTCAAAGAAATGTATGTAGAGGGTTAAACAGAACATATCTGTAGCCTATCTTTATCTTGTGAGCCAGCATTTTGTGAGCAATATATATCAGTATTTTCTCCCCACTGTAGTACTCTTATTACTCCTTCCTTACTTCTATCAGTTAGTTATTTTACTAGGTTTTCAGGGTAACCTAGTAGAAAACAGACATCTGTTTATAATGTAGGAAAAAATTAGACAACTTGAATGCAAGTCCTGGCACAAAGACTTGCTAACAGTGTAAGCCCTGGCTGGTGTAGCTCAGTGGATTGAGTGTGGGTCTGGAACCAAACAACCACGGTTCAATTCCCAGTCAGGGCGCATGCCTGGGTTGCAGGCCAGTTCCCAGCAGGAGATGCACGAGAGGCAACCATACATGGATATTTCTCTCCCTCTGTCCTTCCCTTCCCCTCTAAAGATAAAAAATAAAATCTTAAAAAAAAAAAAAAGACTTGCTAGCAGTGTAATATTGGACAGGTTTGCTTAATCTTTCTGAGCCTCTCATTCTTCGTCTGGAAAATGGACGTACAACATTGCAGTATGGCATAGTAGTTAAGTGCAGAAGCTTTGGAAGCAGAAAAACCTAAGTTGGCAGTATTATCTAACCCTCTGTGTACCTGTCCCTATTGGCATGTGCTGACCCATATCATGTCTTTCATCTAGAAGTTCTTTCTTGAGAACTTTTGTTCTTTGGGAACTTTATAATATCTCTTACATAGTGTAGGCACATTGGTGCTATGAATAATAACAATTTAAATAAGGACCAATAGTAAATAACAAACATGATGATAGATACAGGGTCATATGACAATACAGATCACAAAATCAGGCTTGCAACCAGAGTCCTTTGGGACTTTGTGAAAAATGGCAGCATGCACTCTCTGCAAGCTTTAAATCAGGCCTGCATGAAGGGGTCTGCAACCTAGTTTGTGATGTAACAGAAATGCTTGGCTTTGCAGAAGATAAATACAAGGCCACACTGTTAGGAATGCCCTGGACTTAGTGCTATAAATAATAATAAAGATAAATTGGGGGGGGAGACTTAAGTTGGAATTCTATCTCTGCCAAACTAGTTGCATAATCTTTCCACATGTTAATTCTTCTGTAAAATGGGGTTAATAATTGAACCTACCTCCCAGAGTCTTTATAAGGACCAAATGAAATACAATGAAGTCCTACTTTAGTGGTTCTAAAGTTAGCATATAAGACAAAAATCAGAGTCAAAATTATCTTTGGGGAAAAAATCTCTTAAATCACTCATAAAGAACAATATGTATGGTTTTGGGCATACAACTCTGTAACTGAGACTGTCTGAGGGGCCATGGTTTCTCCCATCTCACGCTCACTTTATTGCGTGCACTTGTCACATGTAATGGTAGGTGAAATCATATGCACTATAACATAACATATTTTCATTCATATTAATTTATTGCCTTTGAGCAGATATTATCAAATTAGTGTAAATTAAGCGCATATTGAATGCAACTCCAGAGTTATTATTTGTGAGATGCTTAGCATAGAACCTTGCCTTCAAAAAATGGTAGGTGGTGTTATTTACAAAGAGTGCAGCATATGTTTGAGGATGAAGAAATTGAGGTTGTCTAGGGCTCATCTTGGCTCCTGATGTGCAACATAGACCAATGATCATTTTTTTTCTGCTGTACCAATCAAAATTTATAACAGATGAGTGTGGCCAAGGGAATAATGTCACTATTTTAGGGATTAGGATAGATTATTAATTGTATTTCAAGGGAAAACTCTAATGTAACTGTCTCAAAATTATAGGCCACAATGAACATGATCTGCTGAAATAATATGCTAATTTTACTTTTTTGTTGTTTAAATTGTGAAGTATATAATTTACACAGAATATTTAAAATTTTTAATGAAAAAAAATTTCTTTCTTTCAAATTTATGATGTAAAGGTTTTCAAAGGACAAAGTGATATTAAATGGAATACAAGATGTCAGGAAGTCCTAATGATAAAATTCATTTGGGAGTCATTCATGAAGGATGTTAACTATTTTCAACTGAAGCTACACTGAGCCATAAACATTTTTACAGTGTTTCTCTGTTTTACAGTGTTGACACGTATGTCTAACAAGATATACCACTGACAAGAAAAAGTACTTACGGAATGCAATAACATAATAATCTCTGTACACTCTAAATAACATTCATTTGTAGCTTAACATACTTTGGGACTTTGGTTGCTTAGGTCAGAGTGTGGTGCCCAAATATAATGAATCATACATATATAGGGTAAGGCATAAATGATAGCTTAAGAAATTGCTATGTAGAAAGACATAGTTGCCTCCCTGTTCCTGGAGGAAGTATTTCTTTTTTTCTGATTACAGTGGACAGGGCTACAACTCTGCAAGTTTCCTTGAGGAGTCAAAATTTAAAAGTAAGAATAACAGTGATAGACAGTAAAACTCTAAGAGCAATAATATGGTTTTGTTCAAGTTCTGCTGAAAGTAAAGTTGTCTAAACTTGTACGTTATCACTTGTTGCTTGGTATAGGGTTGTCTTGTTTTTAAACAAGGAGGAAAATCTTGTTTTAAGGTGACTCATAGTGACATAGTATATTAGTAACGGGGTGGTGTTTCTTTGCTCAATGTGAATACGGGTAGTAACAGATACTGGCAATTTTCCCATGAAATTCAACTCATCTTGGGAATTCTTAGGAATCTGTGTTTATAATTTCCTGGTTTCAGGAAGTCTTAATAGTAAGAATAGTAAAACATCACTTCTATATGACCATGAGAATTTAAGGTGTGGCATTTATATGAGTTATAATTAGCTTATACTTTTAAGACTTTAATTATCTAGCAGTCTTTCTCATCTGTGATCATTTTTCTCCCCCTTTTAAGAACCATTTATCTATGATTAGATGATTTCTCCATTTAAAGTTAATTAAATTCAGCTACTGAATCCTATTTTATGTTTTTATTAAAAAAAGATTTTATGGTGGTTATGGAACTATGTCTAATGGTAACTTGATTTTGATATCATTATAGCTGTGCAGATGTTACCATGACACCTGGAAATACAGTTTGCTAGTAAAAGGAGGATAGGACAGGTATGGATAACTGAAGAGATACATAGACATTTATTCTCCTTGTTAGAGATTTAGAGATTTTTGTAATTTCTTGTAAAAATAGTTGTATTGAAACCTCAAGCCATTGTTACAGTAAGAAAGACTATCCTTTTTTAAAAAGCTTTTATTTATTTATTTTTAGAGAGAGGGGAAGGAAGAGATGGGAGGCAGAAACATCCATGTGAGAGAGAAACATTGATTGACTGACTGCTTCTCCTATGCGCCCGGACCAGGGACTGAACCCATAACCTAGGCACATGCCCTGACTGGGAATCGGGAATTGCACCAGACAGAGACCTTTCCCTTTAAGAGACCACACTCAACCAGCTGAGCCCCACTGGTCAGGGCAGAAGATGATCATTTTAAATAATAAGTATCCTAAAGCTAAAAGAGATTTGGAGAAACCATTCATGAAAAACTTAGGGAAATTAATAAAATATGATAAAGTTTTAACAGGGTTGATACATTTTGACTAATTGATCGGCATTCTTTTCTTGGAGAGAATAAAAGTTTTTAAAAATAAGAAAATCTGTGCATCTAGATGTTGATGAGGAGTAGCCTATTTGGCTCTCTACCTTAGTTTTTTCTTTATTTATTTGGAAGATTTCAGTTAGTTAAGGAGTTCTAGGTTATAGGTAGTAAGACTAATTCTTGTAACATAACAGAGCTTATATATTTGAAAGAGTGTTGGCTACGTCCTAAGGAAAGTAGACAGTAGTGTACTTGTACAAATGATGCAGTATTAACTTAGTATATTAGAGCTCCTTTTGGGCATTGCCTTCAGTTCTTTTAAATATCTCTAAGGGGAGCAAATCTTCCTTTGAGGGTGAATTTTATTTTTGGAAATAGCTAAGAATAATTTGTATCGATATCTGATGAAAATTAAATAATCCAAAACATCTTGTCTTTTATATTTCACAATCTAGGGGCAGAAGAATATCAGTACCCACTCTCAAAGCCGTGGGACAATGGGTGGTACATAACCATAGGGGCAGTTGACAGTTCAAGCTACTGTCTTAGGGTTTTGGCAGGGAGATGCAGAACAGGGCAGGGGGCTCTAAGCCATGGAGCCATATTTACAAAATTAATAATTTTAGTAAAAGAAATAAAGAAAAGGAAAATAGGTTTGTCTATCATGAGATAAATTTTTGTGAATCACAAAATATCCAAGCAGATATTCCAAAAGTGATTCAAGTAGTGGGATATTATAGAACCTCTCAAGATGGTTATTTGAAGAGACCATTCATTTTATTTTTTACTTTTATTTTGAAAAGAGAACATTCATTTTAAAGTATACATTCAGTTGTGTTGACTAAAAAGAGAAATTTATTTTTTTATTATTTTATCGATTTAAGTCAAAGTCTTTATTTTTACCTTGAGAGATATTTCAAAAAGTATTTACCATGTAAAATTAACATAGATTTTGTCCATTGTTTCCTACCTCTCTTAGATGCCTCACTTATAATTTTTTAAATACTGAGGATAAAGAAGATATTCTCCTTTTGCAGAAAATATTAGTGGGGGAGTGGGAGAAAAGGTAGTAAAATTCAAGAATATTTTGAGTTGATCCATCTCAGAAACAGAATGGTTAAAATTAAATACTGCATTTTTCAGACCTTAAGATGCACCTAGGTTTTGGAGGAGGAAAATAGGCAAAAAAAAAAATTGAAGCAAAACATGTGGTAAAATATTTAATAACATAAATAACATAATATTTCACCAATGTAAATGTAAAGCTACATTCGGACTATAATATGCAACTCCATTTTCCTCCCAAATTTGGGGGGGTGCATCTTATACTCTGAAAAATACGGTACTTTTTTTCACCAATGATGTTAAATGATAGAAAAAAACCTTCAGATGAAGAGAGTAAATTATTGAGATTGTTTTACTAACAACAATCTCAGGAACAGGAAGCAGATGATAGGTAAGGTGACCTTATAATTTATTATCCAAACCAGGGTAATAATGAGAATGAAAGGGGGTTCTAGTAATGATGAAACTTGCAACAGATGTTAATTAGGATGTACAAAGCAGGGATATGTGGCTACTCTAGTGATAGAATGCAAATTTGTCTTGATGTTTATTGGGTACGTTTTAACTGAGGGGGTTAATATTTTGTTTGGAATTTGTTTCTTATTATAAGGTGTTTGAAACCACCTTACATAAGTTAGTTATTTCTTCCTTTGTCCAGAAAGAAATAATAACCAGTATTTACTGAATACTTACTCTCTGTCATGCACTGTTCTGCATTCTTCAAGGTATGATTTGATTCAGCCCTCACAAAAGCCCTCTGATTATAGATACTGTTGTTATCTTCCTCAATTTGCAGATGAGGAAACTGAGGTGTAGATAAGGGATAGAACGGGATTAAAATCCAGGCAGTCTGATTTTAGAGCCCACTGTTTTAACAGCTCAAGCTAAAGACTGACCTGCCTTATCCTTTGTGTCTTAAACTCCAGTCTTGAATTCCACATGTCATTTTTGGTGGGTCTGAGAAAGAAGATCTAGGAAATACACCTGAGGTACCCTGGGTTTTGTTGTTGTTGTGTTATTTTCTACAAAAGCTGAACCTTATTCTCCATTAATCCGTATTAAACAACTTCATGAAGATAATGTCCAGATGCACAGAAATCTCCATGCATACATCAAGACTTTTTTATGTTATTAAATGTATTCTATGCTAATATCTTTCTTTTAGAACATTAATTAATTACTGATCCTAAGTATAAGTTATTAACAAACTATCAATACATAGGGATATTATCAAGTAAAATGGGTGTCCCCAAAGTAAATAACATTGGCCTGATAGGAGAGCCATCTATCTGGTTTTGCTATCATTTAACTGGCCAGTCTTTTCATGTTTGGCCCTACTTTTTTCACCTGAGAAATAAGAGTTGCATCTCTAAGGTCCTGTTCAGTTTTAGCATTCAAAGATACTATATATTTTAGGTAAACGGTCTTCGGAAGCATGAAATAGTAGTTGAAGGAGTACTGTAATTGGGTTTTATTCCTGAGATATTATGGTAATTATTAGCAGGCATGCAAAACAGGCTGAGAGGTAATTCTGTTAACTGACCTCTGGATCCATGCCCCTGCACAGGAAGTGTGATTTACATGCTATGTCTTGGAAATGTATTTTTAGATGCTCTAGTGTTTTATTAAGGATATGTACAGCGACTGTTCAACAGATAATAGAGACTGTTCAAGGCTTAAATATATTCAGTAATGAATTAATACATTAATTACTGAAATTCTATTTTTAAAAACTTGTTTTTTTAAACCTCACTTGAGGATATATTTATTGATTTGAGAGAGAGGAAGGGGAGAGAGAGAGAAGGAAGAGAGAGAGGGAGAGAGGAGAGAGAGAGGAATTGACGTGAGAAACATTTATCCGTTGCCTCCAGGACACACTCCCAGCGGAGGTGGAACCTGCAACCTATGTACATGCCTGGATTGGGGATGAACCTCCAACATTTTGGTGCATGGCATGATGCTCCAACCAAGTGAGCCACCCATCCAGGGCATGGACGGCTCTTAATATTATGCTTGGTGTGTTCTTATGCTTCCGCACTTTCAATTTTTTTTTCAACAGTGAACATATTTGGTTCCTGGGATACAAAGTTGGTACAATATCTGCAAATCGGTTAACATGATGCACCATATAAACAACATGAAGGATAAAAATCATGTGATAATATTGTTACAGAAAAAGTATTTGATAAAAATCCAGCACCCATTTATGATAAAAACTCTTAGCAAAGTGGGATTAGAGGGAACATACATCAACATAATAAAGGCCATATATGACAGACCTACAGCTAACATCATACTCAGTGGGCGTGAACTAAAAGTGTTTCCCTTAAGATCAGGAACAAGACTAGGATGTTTGTTTTCACAGCTCCTATTCAACATTGTACTGGAAGTCCTAGCCACAGCAATCAGACAAGAGGAAGAAATAAAAGGTATCCAAATTGGAAAGGAAGAAGTAAAGCTTTTGTTATTTGCAGATGACATGATACTGTATGCAGAAAACCCTAAAGACTCCACCAAGAAACTGCTAGAACTGATAAATGAATTCAGTAAAGTAGCAAGATACAAAACTAATATTTAGAAATTGGTGGCATGTTTATATATCAATAATGATCTATCATAAAGGAAAACTAAGCAGACCATCCCATTTATAATTGTACCAAAAACATAAAATACCTAGAAATAAGTTTAACCAAGGAGGTAAAAAAAACCTGTACTTGGAAAACTATAAGACACTAAAGAAAGAAATTGAAGGCAATACAAATAAATGGAAACATATTCCATGCTCATGGATAGGAAGAATTAACATTATTAAAATGTTCATACTACCCAAGCTAATATATAGATTCAACACAATCCCCGTCAAAATACCAATGGTGTATTTCGCAGAACTAGAACAAATAGTCCAAAAATTTATATGGAACCACAGAAAACCCTGAACAGCTTCAGCAATATTGAGAAAGAAGAACAAAGTTGTGGGTATCAAACTACTCAATATCCAACTATACAACAAAGCCATAGCAATCAAAACAGCATGGTACTTGCTTAAAAACAGACACATAGATTAACGAATAGAATGGAGAGCCCAGAAATAAACCTAATCTATATGGTCAATTAATATTAGACAAAGGAAACCCTGGCCAGGCTGATCAGTTGGTTGGAGTTTAGTCCCATGCACCAAAAGATTGCAGGTTCCATCCCTGGTCAGGATGTGTACAGGAGGCAGTTGATCAATGTTTCTCACATTGATATTTTTCTATCTTTCTCTTCCTCCCTCCTTCCTTCCCCATTTCCCTCTCTCCCTTCCACTTCAAAATCAATAAACATATTCTCGGGTGAGAATTAGAAAAAAATTGACAAAGGAGGCGAGAACATTCAATGGGGTAAAGAAAATGGTTGGGACTAAGAAGTACAAATTGGTAGTTTCAGAATAGTCACCAGGAAGTAAGTAAAGCATAGGAAATATAGTCAATAATATTGTAGTAACTAAGTATGATGACATGGAAATAGCAAGAGGAATACTATGTAAAGCAATATGATTATCTAATGACTAAGCTGTGCACCTGAAACCAATATAAAATAAATTAAAAAAAAAAAAAGACCTTTGTCTTGGCTGGTGTCGCTTAGTAGATTGAGCATGCGCCTACAAACCAAAGGGCTGTCTGTTTGATTCCCAGTCAGGGCACATGCCTGGGTAGCAGGCCAGGCCCCCAGTAGGGGGCATGGGAAAGGCAACTACATATTGATGTTTCTTTCCCTCTCTTTCTCCTTCCCTTCCTTCCTCACTAAAAATAAATAAATAAAATATTTTTTTAAAAAATATATTTAGGGGGGGAAAAAGACCTTTGCTCAATCTCAGCACCCCCCCCCGCCCTCCGAAACAGCGAACATATTTGTACACTGAGGCAGTTTTTTCAAGAGGAAACAAGGTGGCCATCTGATAAATGTTGAAACCCCTTTTAAAAATTCACTTGAATCATGATCTTTAAATTTCCTTGAAAATTACTTTTAATCAAGCCTAATATTTACTAATGTAAATTTGGATGATGGTGGTAACCCGTATATGAACATGGGCTTTCTCCTTTAGGAAGCTGTAGATTTAAATCTTCATCAACTTTAATACTATGAAAGACATTGTTACATTTTCTTTTAGTGAATTCCAGTTTCCTATCAAAATTTTAACAGGTCAAATAGGATACTTTATGTTTCTGAAAATGTTGTTAATGGAAATTGCCAGAGAGTCTTCCTTCGTTGTTTATGGTTGTATTAGAGTGTGAGATGCCTTTGGTGTTTGTAGTTGAGTCTTAAAGATCAGAGAATGATAATAATTTTACTTATTTTCTTTTTTTCTTATTCTGAGAGAGGGGAAACGAGGGAGAAAGAGAGGGAGAGAAGCATCGATATATGAAAGAAACATTGATTGGTTGCCTCTTGCACAAGCCCCTACCGGGCCTCAAGCCAGGTATGTGCCCTGACCAGGAATTGAACTGGTGACCTTTCACTTTATGGGCCAACACTCAATCAACTGAGCTACACCAGTCAGGGCTACTTATTTTCTTAATCATAAACTTCATCTCCTTCAGGGAACGCACATGCTTCCAAAGGCAAGTGAGAGGTGTTTTTTCCTCCTGACACCAACCAGCTTTCATTGTCTGAACACCAGATGGGTGTCACTTCAGTTTGGACACTAACTACCCAAAGTTAGCATCAGGCTCTACAGGTTTAAGGGCTCAGTCCCGTAGGACTGCCTTTACTTCAGATACCTGTCTCAAGTATTGGGTCCCCAAGTTACTCACATTTCTGTCCAGCTTGGCTACAAACTCCTCAGGGGTACTCACAACCTGTTTCCTAAGGTTCAATTATAAAGATTACAGCTCAGGAACAAATAAATGGAAGAGATATGTAGGGCAAGGTAAGGAGGGAGGGGCGCAGAGCTTCCAAGCTGTCTCTAAGCTTATCACCCTCACAGCACCTTGATGTGTTCACCAATGTGGAAGCTCTCTGAACCCCATTTAGGTGTTTTTCTGGAGGTTTCATTGCAGGTATGATTGATTAAATTATTGGTGATTAATCAATCTCTAGCCCCTCTCCTCTTCCTGGAGGTTTGGGGGTAGGGCTGAAATTTCTAAGATTCTAATCAAGGCCTGATCTGGTCACTAGTCCCCATCCTGAAGCTCTTTAGAGGCCTTCCAAGAGTCACCTCATTAGAACAAAAGATGCTCCTATTACCCTTATCACGGAGAAATTCCAAGGGTTTTAGGAGATTTGTGCCAAAAACCTGACAAAGACCAAATATCTTTCTCTGATACCATGGTAGGAAAGCCCAGTGTTTGGTTGATAGGAGTTGGGAGCTAAGTGCTTGCTTGGTGGAATACAGGCAGTTTTGTGGTAAACCTTCTTTTATAATTACCTAAAGGTTGACTAAGACTTGATGAAGTAAAAAAGGGGAAGAACAGCAAAGTCATGGAAGCCAAAGACACTGGGCTAAGTTCAGAAAAAGTCAATATTCTAGATAGTAAAGCACTTGATGGGAAGAGGCAGATGCTAGTTTAGAGAGCTAAGTAGACAAAGACCAAGTCCTGGAGACCCTGAATGCATTGGTAAGAAATTTAGACTTAAACTTTAGCCTGTACTTCTCAAACTTTAAATCGCATCACAGTCACTCTGGAAGTATGTAGAAATGCATATTGGCCCAGGAATGGGCAGTTTTTAGGAGCAACCTGTGGTAACACTGACACACAGGTAGCGTTGCATTTGGCAATGAAGGACATAAAGGGTTTTATTCACAGAAGTAAGGTCACAGCTTTTACTGGAGTGGATCATTGCAGTAGCCAAATCCTAGGACTAACAAAGGCCCAAACTAGGGCAGTGTGGTTGGGATGAAGAGGATGAGATAGACTAGAGAAAAATATGGAAAGTAAAATGGTAGGGGCTTGAGGATAGATTGTGAGAGGTGAGGCAAAGGGAGAAGCCTAAATTATAAATTAACTCTTGTAGATTTTGAGCTTGGTTGGGCTGAGTAGATGGTGGATACCATTAGCACGGATATAAGAAGTAAAGCTTCAGTTGGTAGAAGGTGAATTGAGTTGTGGACATATTAAGTATGTAATCCTGTGGACCATGTAAGCCAGTGTTCCCATTAGGCAGGAGGATATCCAAGGGGACTGGAGATGAAAAGTTAGAAGTAATTAGCTTATAGGCTCTTGTTGAAACTCTGAGGAAGATGAGATCACTGGAGAAATACCATGGACACTAACTACCCAGGAGAGAACCCCCAGAGCCCCCACGGGTAAGGGGTAAAAGTGAAAAAGGAATATTTGACAGACTCAGAAGGGACAACCAGGAGGCAATTTATGGAAGACCAGTACAGAATGGTACCACAGACGCCAAATGAGTAGTCTTATGAAGGAGTGAATGGTCTAGTTCTGTCGAATGCAGCTGAGAAATCTAGTAAACAAAAGTGTTCTGAACTGGTAATTTGGAAACCTCCAGTGACTTGGGTTAGAGTTGTTTCAGTGGAGAGGTGGGACAGAGACACCTGATTGTAGTAGGTAGAAAATGAAATAGATCGAGTGGAAACAGTGAATGTAAAAGATTTCTTTCAAAAAAAAATATTTCTTTCCAGAAGTGTTTTTGTGAATGGGAGGAGAAAAAGAGGATTGTATATAGGAATAAATGAAAATTTGTCTTGTTTTTGTTTTTAAAGTATGGGATAGACTTGGAAATATTCATATGCTCAGGGAAGTGAGCCAAAGGGATGGGGGATGGGAGTGAGGGAAGTGACAGGAGATGAAAGTGAAAGAGGAGCTCCAGTCCCAGGGGAGGGTATCTGGAACACTAAATAAGGAGTTAGTCTGGAAAAAGAGCTAACATCCTCTGTAATTTGAATATCTATTTCCTGTTACGGTTGAATCTTACTATACAGGATGACATTTAATCTTTACTTGCTGTAGAACTTAAAATATATCCAATGTGTAGTTTTATCAATCTGTCTGTACCATAGATAGAAATTCCCATGAATAACTACTACTTAGGTTATATAGTATACCATATATAACTAGGTTAATACTAATCTCTTGCTTTGACTTCCGTATGGATTAGCAAAAACCTTACTGAAATATGGTGAGAAAATGAATCTTCCATTTCTTTTTTTATATTCTTCCTTTCTTTCTACAGTTGTTCAACACATCATGGACACCCGGTAAAATGGCAGCTCATGATAGGACTTGGAAAATGTTTGAATAACAAAGATATAGCCTAAAATATAAAAGGTATTCACCATTCAGGGTTTACAGTCCTTGAGCTTATTAACTCTACAAATTAGCACCAAACTCAGTTTTGAATGGGTGCTTTTTGTTATATAACAAAAACTTATCACTAGGCATAATTTAATCTGGCCATTAAGGAAAGAAATTGTAATGATGACTTGGTAAATTTCCAGCCTACAACATGTTTACTAAAAAACACGTAAAGTTCTATGAAGAATAGAATGCTAATCGAGTGGGGGTGGGTGGGGCTGGAAATAACACCCAGGCTTATTCAGTCTGTAGCATCTTTTTTCTAAAGATTTTATTTATTTATTTTTAGAGAGAAGGGAAGGTAGGGAGAAAATAGAGGGAGAGAAAAATCGATGCATGAAAGATACTCACACCCCCAACTGGGGACCTGGCCCACAACCTAGGCATGTGCTCTGACTGGGAATGGAACCCGTGACCTTTCAGTCCACAGGACAGCACTCAGTCCCCTGAGCCACAGCAGCCAGGGCTGTCTCTTCCACCTTGAGGCCAGTTATAAGTCCTTGATGGTTTCAAATTAGTAATATTCATTTAATGGTGATGATTGTAGAAGCAAGAACATTACATATCAGAATGGATTTACTAGAAAAAAGGCAATGAACTTTTAATTCAATCTTATTTGTATTGGCTTAGTGGTTAGATAATCATATGCTTTACATAGTGTTCCTTTCCTTCAATATTTCCAGTACCCCGACTGATACCATCCATAGTTATCATAATATTATTGACTATTCCCTATGCTTTACTTACATCCCTATGATTTTGCTTCACAGACCCGTGCTCAATCCACTGAGCTACACCAGCCAGGGCTACATCCCTATGATTTTTAGTAACTACCAATTGTGCTTTTAAATCTCTTCACCTTTTTCACTCAGTCCCCCCAAAACCCTTCCCTCTGTCAACCACCAGTTTGCTCTCTTTGTCTATGAATCTGTTTCAATTTTGTTTGTTCATTAATTTTGTCCTTTAGATTTCACATAGAAGTGAAACCATATGCCATTTGTCTTCCTCTGACTGGCTTATTTCACTTAACAAAATGTTCTCCAGGTCCATCCATGCTGTCCCAAAGGGTATTATTTTCTTTTTTACGGCTGAGTAGTATTTCATTGTGTAAATGTCCTGTGGTTGTCTTATCCACTCATCTACTGATGGACACTTGGTCTGTTTCCATACCCTGGCGATTATAAATAACGCTGCAATGAGATAGTGGTGCTTATGTTCTTTTGAATTAGTGTTTTGGGTTTCTTGGGATAAATCCCCAAAAGTGGAATCACTGGGTCATAAGGCACATCCATTTTTATTTTTTTGAGGAAACTCCATACTGTTTTCCATAGGGGCTGTATCAGTCTGCATTCCCACCAACAGTGCCACAATGGTTTCTTTGAAAAAAGGCAGGAGACTTTTAAAAGGATTGTGGTAAGTGTGCCAAATTGCTTTCCAGAGAAGTTGAATTAGTTCACACTTTCCATCAGTAGTGGCATGAGTATGCCCCAAACATCTTTTTCTAAAAATTTAAAATTACATTCCCTTTTAGGAAATGTTGGCACTGTATAGGGCGGGGCAAAAGTAGGTTTACAGTTTTGATTATGCAAAGTACAGTTTATTCTTGTATTATTACTTATTAATTATTGTATTAGTTTCCATACAAACAACTGTAAACCTACTTTTGCCCCACCCAGTATAACTGTTCAAGTAACAGGCAAAGCTGATAGCTGTGAACCAAGCAATGTATGTCCCAGATGCCTCCCACCATTGAGTTCGAAACCAAATTTCTCCCTACACATCTTGGGGAGCTAATTATGCATCTGTTTTTCAGTGATGATATTTAATATATTTTTCTCCTTGAGGAAAGTTGTGTTCCTTTTATAGTTTTTAGGGAATTTTCAAGTTCTAATTTAATCTCCCAGGTATAATTTTCATAATTTGTTATTAACGAAGAAATTATGAAAATAGGAACTACAGATGGTTTACAATTCCCCAAATCCATTTAAAATAAGGATTTTGTTTCTCTTTTTCATTTTAAAGCCATCCTGTTATTCTTTGGTGGTCAATTGTTAATAAGCTTATTTTATAGCTACTATAATTAAGGTTTGGGAAATCTTTAGTTCTTCACATATGTGTAGATGTAGGCAGTATGTTACTAAGTTCTCGTTTCTAGTCTTTAGTTCTTTAAAAAATATTTAGACATTTAACGCTTTATTCACTTTACATTCCATTTATGATCATTGGCTATAACATTTGTGTTTGAAGACATTAATCACAACTTGGAATATATAATGGGCATATAGGTACTACTCTGTATCTTTTAGATTCCCTATGTCCAGTGAAATATATTATTCACAGTACAATATGATCACTTTTAGTTTGATGTAAAATTTTTTTTTGAAAGGAAGGAATTGAGCTATAGATGAATTGCTTGTGGGATATGCTGTTTGGTTCTATGTGTTTAAAGCTTAAAAAGACCTCTGAACTGAGCCAGGAATCCTATGCTCTAGCCTTAGTTCTGTCACTAATTAGATTTGTCACCTTGAACATATAACTTATTTCTGTGTCTTTATAAAATGTCCTACGCAAAGAATATAACTTATTTTAAAGTATTACTCAAATAAGAGGTAATATCATTAGGGAGAAAAGAAAACACTTGGCATTTAAAATTTGGGGTGATAGGGAAATACCAGTATCTTTCTCGATTAAATTTATCATGTACTACGAGAGAAGGCAGCACAGCATAAAATAGGGTCAGAATTCATTCTACCAGAGCCAGGCAGATAGTATGAACTGAGACTATACTTGTAAGACTTAGGGAATATCTGGAGTCTGTGACAAATCTGTCTCTGTGTATCTCTTGCTTTAAAAATTAAGATTAATTAAAAAAAAAAAAAAACACTGTGAGGGCTATACAAAAGAGTTCTGCAGGCAGGATTCTTCTGTGAGCCTCTGGTGTTTGACCTCTGGTTTAAAGGAAAGAATGCTGGACCAGAAACAGAAGTCCTAAGTCAGCTGCTAACTAACTGGGCAATCTTGGCCAGGTGGTTCGATTTCTCAGCCTTAGTTTCCTCCTCTGTGTAAGTTGAACTAAATTCCTCTGTAGTTACCCTTCCAGTTTCTGGGAATAATATACTTTCTTTTACATTAAGAAGCTTATGTTCTGCCCTGGCTGGTGTGGCTCAGTGGATTGAGTGCGGCCTGCAAACCAAAGGGTCGCGGGTTCGATTCCTGGTCAGGGCACATGCCTGGGTTGCAGGCCAGGTCCCTAGTGCAGGCACTCGAGAGGCTACCACACATTGATGTTTCTCTCTCTCTCTTTCTCCCTCCCTTCCCCTCTGTCTAAAAATAAAAAATAAATAAAATCTTTTTTTAAAAAAGAAGCTTATGTTCTGGTGGCAACAAACTAATGCACCTAAGAATATTCTTTATCTCACTATTTCGCCTCCTAGGCAGTTGCTGTGTCTTACCTCAGTTATTTAGCTTAATAATGTTAAAACACAGATCCAAGAAGGCAAAAGAATTATGTAATATATACTTGATAATCTTAGTTTTCATTTATTAATTAGCTAGAGAAAGTAACTATGGCCCATGCAAGACTTATTAAGGAGCAACTAGGAAAGAAAATTTATTGTGTAAAATTATATTCTACCTTTTAAAGTTGAGGAAATTTCTCTGAGAATATTACTGAGAATATTACTACTTTGTAGGTATTAGTTATTCCTTGCAAAATCCTAGTCAAGGAGGAGGGTAATATTAGCTCTATTTTACAGTTTAGAAGTGGGAGTATCTCAAAATTTATGAGGTCCAGTATTTTTCGGACCATAAAACGCATGTGGATTTTAGAGGAAGAGAATAGGAAAAAATTTTTTGAAGCAAAAAATGTGGTAAAATATAGTATTTCACCAATGTAAATGTAAACAGAACTCAACAGCAGCATTAACAACCATCATTCCTCCCAAATTTGGGGGGTGGAGAAAGTGCATCTTATAGTCCAAAGATACGTAAGTGGGCTGGTTTAATGAGAGAATCATGGACTCCAGTATGAAACCTGTGTAGCAGGCACTGAATGAGTTCCAGCTAGTCAAAGGCATAATGGATGGATGGTGGGAGGGAGGTCGGGAGGGAGGGATGCATGGATGGATGGATGGATAATTGAATGAATGATTAGAAGGCTTTTATCATAGCATAACAAATATATTTAAGTGTAGCTCTGCAGTTAGTTTGTATTTTATTTATTTCCTTATTTAAAAAAATTAGTAACAGCTTTATTTGTAATAGCCCCAAACTGGAAACAATCTAAATATTCATTAATGGGTGAATGCATAAGTAGGCTGTGGTACATCTATATGAGGGAATACTAGTTAGAGAAATAAAAAGGATATGGACTGTTAATATCTACAAAACATGTATTGGTATTAAAGTAATTATGCTGAATAGTAGAAGCTGAACAAAATTGCGTACATGCTATATGATCCCATCTATGTAAAATTTCAGAAAATGCTAACCTAATATTATAGTGATACAAAGTTGATTTGTGGTTGTCTCAAAAAGGGCATGCTGAAAGTGGCAGTGAAAAAAGATTATAATAGTTTATGAGGAAACTTTTGGTGTTGATGGATATGTTCATTATCTTCAACATATTTGTGGTATCATGGATGTACATTTTATTTTTTATTTGGTCCTCAAGAATAAAGTATTTTGAAACATTAAGTTTTGAAAACATTTTTCATTTTCTAACATTCTATTCTTTTGCATGTTTAGGTGTCAAAATTTAGAATATCCAACATTATATTTATGGCATTGCTTTCACTAGCTTAATTTTTGTGAGCCTTGGCTGGAACTTGGAAACAATGCATCTTGTTTTGATGACTTTCTCGTGAGCCAGAAGCTTCAAATGGATGTCACATGCTGTTTGAGCAGATCTAACAAAGAAGACAGTTGATCCTCTTTGTTTCAAGTAGTGTCCCTCTCTCAACCTCTCTCTCTCTTTCTTTCTCTCTCGGTTTAGTTTGATTCCGGAAGTGTTTCAGTATGTATGAGCTCTAAATACAAGTTATAATTTCCTTTCTAATATCTATTTAATCACAATAGCACCCAGTAGAGACTCAATTAATATTGACATGAGTGAAAAATGAACAGCAGAAAAGCATTGTAGCAAAGGGAAAACAACACAAGCCTAGTTTGAATACTGATTCTACCTCTTATACCTACCTTAGATAAATTATTTGACTGAGTCCCTGTATTCTTATCTATAATATGGAAAAATGCTAATACTTACTTATGGATTTTCAATATTCCTAGTTTTAAATATTTGGCAATATATTTGGATTTTTTAAAAAAATATGGCTACCATGTTTTAGTTAGACTTTTACCATGGAATTTTAAAACTGTATACTTTTCAACATATTTTTAATAATAAAACATACAGCCCTGGCCAGTGTGGCTCAGTTGGTTAGAGTGTCATCTCATACACCAAAAGGTTGGAGGCTTAATTCCTGGTCAGGGCACATACCTAGGTTATAGGATTGATCCCTGGTCAGGGCTCATATGGGAGGTAGCCAGTTGATGTTTCTCTTATCAATGTCTCTCTCTCTCTCTCTGTCTCTCTCTCTGTCTCTCTCTCTCTCTGTCTCTCTCTCTCTTTCTTCCTTGCGCTCTCTAAAATCAATAAACATGTTTTTAAAAATTTAAAAAAATATACAGACATGAGATTCAAGGGAAATTCATGTAATTTAGCCACCAATTTGTACAATTGGTATAATTATGAAAAATAAGAACACTAAATGCTTTATTTAAGATTTCCTATGATTGACATAAAAAAATTCATCCAATCTTGAACCAGACTTTTTTAGTTGTTCACTTGCTGTTTTGAGCTTATTTTTTCCTGCTATTCATAATTTATGTAGCTCAAATAATTTTGAGATCACAAGTATCATATTGCACTATTAATTTAAGTTTGCTAGTGACAATAATAGCATAATATATTTAGTAGGATACAGCTAGATTTGATTTTCTATTCTCTTGCCTATGCCTTCACTGATACTTATGACCACTAAGTCATTATTTAATATGGAATACTATAGTAAAAATCTGGAAGAAATTTGAATGCCGAGTAAGGTGGTATGATAAAGTAATTTTTGCCCAGATTTTCTTGATCTTCTGTTGTTTCTATATATTACTTCAATTGCTTTTTAAAAACTTTCATTAATTGATTAATTTTAAAAATATGTATTGAGCATTATGTGTTACAACCACGCTATACAATAACTATGCATTGATGAGTACAGAGGATACAGTTCTTCTCTTGTGAAGCTTACTCTATATAATAGTGAAGGTAGAATTAAGCATTTACAGATATTTAATTACAAATTGTGATTGTTATATGACTGAAACAAGGGAGCAGTAGTTCTTAAACTGAAAGTTAGGAAAGGCCTTCCTCAATGGTGTGATAATTGTGGGGCTGGGGGAGTGTGTGAAGGTGAAAGAGAGTATAAGGTGGATAAATGGTAATGGAAAAAAATACAATAAAAAATAAACTGTTAAAAACGGAGTCATACTTAGTGAGGCTTGAAGAATGAGTAGGAGCCAGTCATAGGAAAACAAGGAAAAGAGTAGCTAAAGTAAAGAGAATAGCATGAGCAAAGGCCCTGATGTGCCGGGAGTTTGCTGTGTTTGAGAATTTGAAGGAAGGCCAATGTAGCTGGAGCAACATGTAATGGGGCATAATGAGGAAATTAGAGATGTGGGCAAGGGCCTGATCATGTAGGGCTTTATAGACCATAGTAAGAAGCTTGGATTTTTTTTTCCAAGAGGAATGGGGAAACGATATTTCTGTTTTCAAAAGAAGGCTTTGGCTGCTCTCTCCGTGGAGAACAGATTGTAGGAGATGAGAATGGAAACAGGCCGGTGAAATGGGAGAATGGGAGCAGAGTAAATTGGATAGAGGGTTGAGGCAAAGGAGTAACTCAAAAATGACTCCAGCTTTCTGATTAGAGCAGCCAAGGTGTATGTTGGACCATTTTCTGAAATAAGGAATACTAGGCCAGGGCAGTTTTGGGGGGAGGGAATGGGAGTTGAACGAATGGGAGTTAGAAATGACTGTGAGACCCCCAGGAGAGATGACAAATAGTTGAATATATTGGTCTGGAGCTTAGAGAAGTTTTGGGTTAGGGATATACATTTGGGAATACCAGTGAATACTTAATATTTAAGGTTCTGTGACTAATGGGATCATTTAGGAAGGAGAATTATAGAGAGGGAAGAGGGCTCAAGACCAAGTTTATCTTTTGAGATTCTACAACATTCTAATTTACTTAATTTTTGGACCCAGTTTGACATTATCTGACTGTCACAGAGAATTCTGCATCTCCGCGTTCTTTTTTCAAACTTCACGAAGGCAATAAATAAAACAAACCTAACCATTAATTTTTTTTTTAGTTAAAAATGTTAATCTGAAAACCACTTTATTTCTTTAATATATTCATAAGCTTTCCTGGAAATCTGCTATTATTTTGAACACTTATCCTTTAAGGAAGTGCAGATGTAGAAAGTGGAAGAAACTGGGCCAAATATAAGATCTCTGATGAACTTTTCCAAGAAGATCGTTTATGAATCAGTCAGTCAATTTGTGTTCTTGTCAATAACATCTCTAAAAACAGAATGTAAAGGGTGGAGATGGCAGAGAACCTTCCCTTAGATTGGAATTTCCAATTATTTGAAACTTGCTCTACTCAGGTCACATGTTCTGTACTCATGGAAGTTGACTGATGTTTACCTTGGTAGGTACTGATGATAAAGTTCAACTTTTCTTCTGGATATGTGGCTTTTGTTTTTTGTTTTGTTTTAATTTTTTTTTATGTGTTTGTGCCACACATTTCTTTAGAAGTTTTTGAGCCACTTTTACATTTTAAAGCCTCTTTATTTTAAAAATTATATTAAAAGCCATCCTACCCAATTTCACTTCTCGAGGTTGTTTCTTAGTAACCCATTAATAAGTATGGATATTTTTTTAGCTTGCATGTTGTCTTGCTTGCTTGTTTTGTTAATCCTGAAGCTCTAAAATTCATTATTTCAATTATTCTTTCAAACATGGAGTATTTCAGAATCTCACTACTTGTGCTTTTATGCCAAAAAAAAAAAATACCTTTTAGGCTACCATGAATTTCCACCTGCCACCATATGCCCTTCGTGCTCCTTATCACCATGTTCAGAGGGCACTAGCCCCTCTACCTTCATTAACTGTTCCTGTACTCACCTAATCTTTATGCAAATATCATTACACTTTAGCTTGGGGGTGGGTAGATTTGTCCTTTCTTGTTTTAATGTAGGCCCTAGGCAAAGGAATACACACTGATTTTTGTTGTTGCTATTGTATTGTTTCTTGGATGGAAGCCAAGACTTCATGCTAATGATGTGCAGTTATGTCCAGTGGGTACTGATAGTCACCAGTTCCTATTGTGAGATATTAAAACAAACTTAAAGCTGTAAACTCTCAGTTTCCAAGACAGAGATGGAATTAACATGTATATTAACATGTATATAATTCAAAAGAAATCTTACCCTTCATAACTTTGAAAACCAAAAAGAAAGCATGTTTAACATTAATTTTTATCACTGTTTTTCTGTTTTTAAAAAATGAATCAGGATTATTGAAGGGTTTGGCTAAAATAAGATTTCCCCTATGTTTTACTAAGATATTCCTTTCAATGTGCTATAATTTAAGTACCTATTTTTGGACATTTGGGTTGCAGTATAAATTCTGTAGGGAATATTTTGTATATAAATCTTTGTATACATCTCTAATTACTTCTTTAAAATAAATTAGGGAAATTACAAAGTCCAAGATGTGAACATTTTCAAAGGTTTTGATACAATGTTATATTACTTTTCAGAAAAACTCCCAGCCATTGGTGTGTGAGAGTTTCTTTCTTTTCTTTAGGAGCTTTGGAAGCATTTATAAGTCTCTTAACTTTGCTATTCTGAAGGATACAATTCGTATCTTGTTTTATTTTGCAGTTTTGAATAACTAATGAAGTAGGACATGTTTATTTTCTGATTTCTTTTAAAAAATCAAATGAATCAGAAAACACTAATGTAGATAGAATAATATCTCTTTATTCCACAGAGACATGAAAAGGGTTTGCTTACAAATGGCTACAAGAGAGTTTATTCTCAAATTTTGTTTCTTGAGAGACTAGAGGTAAACCTTCAGTTCTGCTACCAATTTCTCAAACTTTAACCTGTGTTTATTAGGGTATTAACGTTATGAATCCAGTGCTCCAGAACATAAATTTGCCAGTTTTCTAAAAACACTGGATAAATGGAAAATTCAACAATCCTACTTCAGTGACTTGCTTATGATCCACCAAAGGACAAAATGCAGGCAGGACTGCCAGCTGCTCTGCATCTGCAAGCATTTGTGCAGAACTAATTTTAATAGCAGATGTTGGAAATATTAAAAAAAAGCAGCCTCCCCTCTGAGAGTCAGACCTATCCCGTGACTTCTCAGATGCCCTAAAACCCTGTTAGCCAGAGTTTCATTCCTAAAATTCCACATTTTGCTTCCCTTCTCATGTGAGAAGTTTCAGAAATGCTTAAGGGTATCTCAAACTTCAGAAAGTTTTGACGATATCTTAGTTGGCTTCCTATGATCTTGTCGTATTTAGAAAACTATGCAATTAGAGCTCACCTATAAAAGATTCTATTTTGACCTTTTGGGATGCCCTGACTTCATACATCCATAAGAAAGCCTATTTCATTACTTTGTATTGAGGTAAAAATGACAGGTAATGAAGATAAATTTTGAAGGGAAACTGTTTTTTTTTTTTTTCAGTGAAATCGTTTTTAATGTTTTTCCACTGCTATTTAGTCCCCTTATTCCCCACTCCCCCCATTAATCACCACATTGTTGTCCATAGCCATGTGTTCTTTTTCCTTTTTGCTCAATTCCTCCACTCCCTAACCCCCACTGCCTACCTCCCCACCCCCATACACTAACTGTCATCCTGCTCTCTGTCTATGAGTCTGTCTCTGTTTTTCTTGTTGGTTCGGGTTGTTTATTAGATTTTATATGAGTTGAAATCATATGGTATTGGTTTTTCTCAGACTGACTTGTTTCACTTAGCATTATATTTTCCAGGTCCATCCATACTGTCCCAAAGGGTAAAATTTTCTTCTTTTTTATGGCTGAGTAGTATTTCATTGTGTAAATGTCCTGTAGTTGTCTTATCCATTCATCTACTGATGGACACTTGGTCTGTTTTCTTATCTTGGTGATTGTAGCTAATGCTGCAGTGAACATAGGGGTGCTTATGTTCTTTCGAATTAGTGCGTTGGGTTTCTTCGGATATATTCCCAGAAGTGGCATCATTGGGTCAAAAGGCAGATCCATTTTTAATTTTTTGAGATATCTCCATACTATTTTCCACAGTGGCTGCACCAATCCGCATTCCCACCAACAGTGGGAAAGGGTTCCCCTTTCTCCATATCCTTGCCAGAATTTGTTGCTTATTGATTTATTGATGATAGCCATTCTGACAGGTGGGAGATGATATCTCCTTGTGGTTTTAATTTGCATCTCTCTGATGATTAGTCACATTGAGCATCTTTTCATATGTCTGTTGGCCATCTGTATCTCCTCTTTAGAGAAGTGTCTATTCAGGTCCTTTGCCCATTTTTTAATTGGGTTGTCTGTTTTCTTGGTGTTGAGTTTTATAAGTCCTTTGTACATTTTGGATTTTAACCTCTTATCAGGTGTATCACTAATGTTTTCCCATTCTGTGGGTTGTCTTTTTTTGGTTGTTGATGTTTTCCTTCGTTGTGCAAAATCTTTTTAGTTTGATGTAGTCCCATTTGTTTATTTTTTTATTTTCATTTTCTTGCCTGGGGAGATATAGCTGATAAAATATTGCTACAAGCAGTGTGCAAGATTTTGCTGCCTATGTTTTCTTCTAGAATTTTTATGGTTTGGGGTCTAACATTTAAGTCTTTGATCCTAAATAATTCTAATTTTATTTTTCCGCACATATCTGTCCACTTTCCCCAACACCATTTACTGAATAAACTATCTTTAGTTTATTGTATGTGCTTGCTTCCTCTGTCAAATATTAATTGACTATAAAAGTGGGTTTATTTCTGGGCTCTCTATTCAGTTCCATTGATCTGTGTGTCTGTTTTTATGCCAAAAACTGTTATTTTTTTTATTACAGGGATACTGAAAGTGGTGGTTCCTCTGGGAATTTGCTGCATCAGTGTCTGAATAACGACATGTACAGATTTTGGGTTAATGATATCAGTGCTTCAGGTCTCCAAAGGATCTCGTACTAGCCCAGATAGGTGCCTCTGTGACATTTGTCATTATCCTCACTCACATGTCAGAATTTAATTGAATCTGTTGTTTTTCTGGGGCTTGCTTACTGCTAAAAGGCTAGGTGTATTATTTCATTATTATTTGATTTTTAAGTTTATTTTTAAATTCTGTTCATAAAATTCAAAATTCAAAAATTATTAAAGGGTATAAAAAGCCTTCCTACTTTTGTCCCCTTAACATCCAGCTCTCCTCTTCACATACAACTAACTTTATTAGTTTTCTGTGTCTGTTTCTAGGAGTACTGTATACATAGACAAGCAAGCGCGCGCGCGCTTGCGCGCTTGCGTGTGTGTGTGTGTATGTGTGTGTGTGTGCCTTTTCCCTCTTTTATACTAATGATATCGCACTACACACAATTTTCAGTACCTTGCTTTGTTTTCCACTTAGTCTAACTTAGAAATATTCCATATTAGTACATAAAGAGCTCCATGTTTTTATTATTCCTAGATAGGATTCCATTGCATTGATGTACCATAATTAATTAATCAGTCTCCAGAATTTCGTTATTATTATAAATACTACAATGAATAACAGAAAAATGTCATTCCACAAAATTACATTAAATTTCTAGAAATAGAGTTGCTAGGCCAAAGGGAAGGTATAATTTATATTTATTTATTTATCACCCAAGGATATTTTCATTGATCTTAGAGAAAGAGGAAGGGAGGAGGAGGGGAGAAAGAGAGAGACAAACAGAGAGAAACATCATTGTGAGAGAGAAACACCAATCAGTTTCCTCCTACACTCCCACCAGGAATTGAACCAGTAACCTAGGTATGTGCCCTAGGTTACAGGAATCAAACCCACAACCTTTCGGTGTCCAGGACGATGCTCCAACCAACTGAGCAACCAGGCCACGACTAGTTTTATTTTTATTTATTTATTTTAAACTTCACCTGAGGATATGTTCAGTGATCCCAGAGAGAGAAGCAGAGAGAGAGAAGGAGAGAGAAACCTCAATGAGTTCCCTCTTTTCTGTGCCTGGACCTGGGATCAAACCCTCAACATAGGTATGTGCCTTGACCCCAGTTCAAACTTGCAACCTTTTGGTGTATGGGACAACATTCCAACCAACTGAGCCACCCAGCCAGGGCTATAGTTTTATTTTTAATAGACATAAAGCTATTATGATCCAAAGGTTCAACCTTAAGAACTAAACCTGACAAGAAATGGAGGTCATAGCTGACCAGAGATTATCACTAAATGAAATATTTTTCTTCATATAAGTAAAAATGGCTGTGAAAATGCTAAATGATTACTTTTAGTAATGATTATTTTTCAGCAATCACTAATAACTCATATTTAGCAACTTACATTATGTTCTTATTGCCACAGATTAGTGATTTTCAACTTTTTTCATCTCATGGCACACATACTAATTACTAAAATTCTGTGGCATACCAAAAATAATTTTTTGTGCTGATCTGACAAAAATAAGGTATAATTTTGATTGATTCACACTGGACAGCTATTGTTGTGTTGGATGTTGTCATTTTTTAAATTTGATAATTTAAGGGAAAAGAGGTCAGTGCTCTTGATTAAATAGGTACTGCATGGTTTTTGTTCACTTGTTTGTTTTGTTTCATTAAGTAAGAGAAAGTCACTGAAGTAGAAGAAGTGAGCAGTAGAAAAAATGGCTGAGGAAACAAGTTACAGAGGCAAAAGAAGGGCCCTTGGAGCTTCGCAGAAGGAGAGGCAAGGAAAAATGTGCCCGGGGTAGAGGTGTGGGGAAGGGCATGGGCAAGCTCCATAGAGAGAGCTGACAGCTATCGCATGTTCTAAAAATTCTTGCAGCACACCAGTGTGCCACTTATGGCACATGGGTTGAAAATCACTGCCATAGGCAATTCAAGCCAATTATATAATTCTAAGGAAGTTCATTTATTTAACTTGCTACCATCCTGAATACCATTCTGCAGTTGTAAAGAATTAGTTAAATAACATCATAATTTTAAACTCATTCAGAATGCACTAGGTTTAAACAATTTATTAGGCCCCTAGTGTATGAAGACATTGTCCTTACCCTTAAGGAGTTCACTGTATTGGTAGTTTACAATCTGGGCAAACATTCAGAAAGTATTCTTTTCATACTTTAATGTTATATTATGATCTGTACTTTATCTGTGCTTTTATCTTTCTGTCAATAAGTGGTACCTGGCTAGCATCTTTTCATGTGCTTATTTGCTATTCCTTTTCTTAATGAAGAGTCTATTGAAGTTTTTTGCCTATTTTTCATTAAGATACTTGTCCTCTTATTTAGTTGTGATTCTTTATATATTCTGCATACAACTACTTTGTCAGGCATATTTCACAAATATCTCTCCCAAGTCTGTAGCTTACTTTTTGTTTTTTTAAGTATGTCTTTCAAAGAGCAAGTTTTTTATTTCATTTAACTCCATTTTATAATTTTTTTTCTTTTATGGTTTGTGTTTTTTGTATCACTGAGGAATCTTTGCCTAACCCAGTGCCACAGAGATTTCCTTCTATATTTTCTTCTAAAGTTACACCTATTATTTGGTTTGGTAACTATATGATTGTCACAACTGGTCTTCCTAATTGAGGAAATAGACTCAGAGAGGTTAAAACAGTTTGTCAAGGTCATTTAACCATTAGTTGTCACTGTGTTCCCTGATTCTCAGTTCTGTGCTTTTCCTATTGTATAAGTCTGTGCATATGGTATCAGAATATGTACATAGTAAGATCATAGGCCTATGTTGGTCTGATATATCCTGGGAGTGATCATTTAATTTGTCAGTTCCCAAGGCTTTGCCTTTTGTCATTTCCTGCTGGGATCTACCATTTTTAGCACATCCATCAGTGGGCAAGGGAGGGAAGAATTGGTAAACTTGGTAATCAAATATTATTTTTGTAGTACTCTCATAAACAATATCTTGTAATTGCTTGGGGTGATCCAAATTTTGATTTATGGAACATAGTATTAATAATGTAAGAATGTATATTGAATAGTCAGTCAACAAACATTCATTGAGTGCCTATTATAGTCGCCAGGTACTGTGTTTAGTTGCTAGGTATACAGTAATGAATGAGTTAAGTATACTTGATCATTTTCCTCATGAAACTTGTAGTCTAGAGGAGTAGCTTTCAAATTTTTGTGACTGAACTTTATAGTAAAAAGTATATTTGCCCTGTCCCGGTGGCTCATTGGTTGGAGCATCATCCCATACACCAAAAGATTGTGGGTTCAGTTTCTGGACAGGGCATATACCTAGGCTATGGGTTTGATCCCCAGTCAGAACACATATGGGAGGCAGCCAATCATTGTTTCTTTCTCTCTCTAAGATCAGTGAGGATTTGTTTTTAAAGTACATTTTACATTATGAGCTGATATGCTCGTGTAGGTGCTCCTGCACACACATATGTGTCAAAAAAAATTCTTTCTCTTCCTTTATGCAATGTATTCTGTTATTTTCTATTCTATTCAGTTAAAAAACAGAACAGAACTATGTTGAAGCAAGTCACTAAATTGATTTCATAATCCATTAATGATTCTCAGCCTGAAGTTTGAAAAGATTTTAGTAGAAGCTGGTTGATTACTGAATTTTGGGGGGACTTTCAAAGAGTACAGTTTGTTGCCAAGAGGCTTGCTGGGAGAACACGAATACTCTGTCTGCCTCTTGAGATTCCCGTCTGCCCACTGGTCAAGTAGTAGGGAGAGTCTAACTGCGCATTCCCCCCAAACACATCACAACTTTCAAAATTTCAAAGGAAGTGCTACCTTCTTTCAAAAGATTATGTAGTGCTGGAAATGACAATACTTCTTTACTTGTTCTCAAAATTACTGTGCTTATTATAGTTAACTAGTTAACTGGTTAAGAAAATTTGTCACTCAAACATGAATGCTAGAACATAGAAACCTGAAAAACTGTTTCACTGAGAAGATTAAAAAGTATCTTTCTTTATTTGATTATTTGGAATTGAAGAAACCAGGTATATTGAGTAGTATTAGTTGGCTAGATGTAAATTATGAACAGTCCTTGGAGAAGGGAGTTTTATCCTAGTCCCCTTTCTAATAGAATTATTTTATTGTGGCAAAGAGATAAGAGTGAGTTATCATATTTTAAACAGTAATTTTCTAAGATTTACATGGTTTAGTTACCAACCAAGAATACCAGTATTGTTCTCATATCAATATTTGTTCTCCAGCTAGACAGTGAGAATAATGAGAATAACAAGATGGGCTTAGGTCAGTCCCAAATCAAAGGCTCCTCAGGTTTGTTGTTGTTTCCCCAGTTAGAAGAAAGTAGTTCAAGGGGGACCCTAAAAACTCTAGAACTTATTTATAAAAAATGTGTATTTATTCTTACATGTTTAAACCTAAGTCACCTTCAAAATATTCTCCATTTGATGCAGTATATCTATCAAGACCTTTTTACCACTGCTCAGAACAGTTTCTCAACTAGTCGATTTTGATTCCTTTTATGGCTTCGGCCATTTTTTGTTCACCTTTTCCACATCAGCAAAATGTTGCCTTTGAGGACATTTTTCATCTGGGGAAACAAACAAACAAAAAGTCATTCAGGGCAAGATCGAGTGAATAGGGGGGGGTGGGACATGGGGGTCATGCCATTTTTGGTCAAAAATTGCTGAACACTCAACATGGTATAGGTGTGCATGCTGCTAAATCACCCATCATGAAATGGGCAAACATGTTGAAAGAGTCTTGAAAAATAATTCACTGAGGCTGAATGCAGCCTCTCACCACAACACCAGCTGGTACACTGATACAGATGGGTTCCTACGTCACTCACCTAGTGGGGGAAGTCTGTACTACAAGGGGCCCACACTCCAGAAGATAATTCCAGGTTTTGGGGGGGGGCCTTGTATATTTGGATAGAATTTCTTTGCTTATGAAAAACAGAGACCTTCCCTTTCAGAGGACATGTTAACATAAGAACTAAGATTTTTATGTTTGTGGAAACAACATTTTCTGTTAGAGAGGTTACCCTCCTAGGCGAGGATTTCCTGCTGGAATATCCTGGTTCTGGCAATCCTGATTAGACTCAGACAGCTCTGGCTCTCAGAACCTGACCGAGGTATGTAGGACATGACACTTACCACTTTGCTTTGCTCAGGGGCTCTGCCTGGAGTTCTTCCTCAGGCTGGCTAATTCAAGAAGTTTGTGCTTGAGCTCCAGGTTTTTCTCTAGAATCAGGGCAATAGCTATAACTTCCATGCTTAGTATTTATCCTTGCTGCTCATGAAAAGAGCTCTGGTTTTATTGGGCCTGGGTTCTGTGCAGAGGCTGATACAGATTTGGATTTCTTCAGAGGACCTTCTTGCACTTTGCCTCTGTTCTTGTGAAAAATCACTGTCAAAAGCAACTTACCCTTTTCTATATGTTGCTTTTCAGAGGAACTCCTTTCTGTGGCAGTAATTAGATGTTCTTATTCACAAGAATCTCTGCTAAGCCCCTGGCCTGGGTAGGGCAGCTCTTCCCTTCTGAGTTCCCTGATCCTGCATCCCTCTTTGATGCTCTCCTCTTTTGGGGCCTCTGGTCAATTGCTCTTGTCAATTGGGGCTAAATTCTTGTCCTAGCTCTTTTCTTTGGCCTGAAACTTGGGGACCTAAGGTGTTTTGTTTGGCCTGTATAAGGACACACAGCACCAGGAAAGCTACCATGACTCTAGTGGAAAAACTCTGGAGATAGGACTACAAGACCTCAGAAGCCAACCTGAGTCAAGGAGCATTGAAAGGGACACACGTGTGGCTGGCCGTGGAGCCTAACCTCAAATTTGACTCACCAACAAGCTCCTCTTTAAGTCATGGTTGGCTCAGATTTGGGGCAGTCAACACTTTCTTGGTTGTAGGAGGCATTCTTTTGTCACTGGAACCCCTAGACTACTTTAGCTTTGGGGAGTTTCTTACCACAAAGGCTTTTATGATGTTTCCCAATTGTGGTTTAAAAGATAAGACCCCATGGTATTGACCATCCTCTTGGAGTCTCTGGCCTGAAGCAATTTCTGGATTTAGCTCCAAAATCCTTTTCCTAAAATGGATACTAAACTTAGAAAAATGTCCCCTTTCTTTGATGGGTTCTTCCCTCTAGACTCTCTTTCTCTTCCATTCTCTGGCTCTGGGCATTGCTATTTAATGTCTGGAATCTCTTGAGATACTTCCACTCTCACCCTTCTGCTTATTTCCTGACATCGCTCAACTTATAGTCAGCTCTAGGCTGCTATTTAGCCCTACATAAAGTCCCACTTTTCCAGGTTATTTTCTATGATGTTAGATGAGATGGGCTAAAGAGTCTGTTTCTTCCCCATTGAGGGCAGTGTGGAGGATTCCACAGGCCCACGACTAATATTTGATGGGGACCCTTCTCAAAACTCTGTGGTGGAAACTGAATTTTACATGGTCATCTTGTCTCCTATCTGCAAGAGAGTTGCCCCCAAGAAGTCTGGCCATCTCACCATGGTGTCAGCCCCTGAAATGTGGGTGACTAAGTTTTGACAAAAAGGAGAGTAGGGCAGATTTTATAATTGGGCTTCTCTCACCTTTCAACAGTTTTATGAATTCAAGGATCTTGAGGGGTAGGCCTCTCCTACCTCTACCACACCCAAAACTGAATATGATGTTTCGGCGCATGTTGAGGGTTGGATCAGGGAAGGAGAGTTCTGGAGAGGTATTGCTGTTCTTCTGAGATAGTTTTAATGGTTGGTGTAACTATTTCTCCAGAGAATGGGGAGTGAATTTCTTCGAAAGATTATACCTGAGGTTTACAACCTTTTAGTCCCTTCTGGGCAGCTTCTTTCATCATAGTCCAGTTAATCAATTAGAATACAAAAATGACTTTCTGCAGTGTGAGGAGATATTGTGATCAAAATGCTATGTTAGTCTTTAATTGTAGGTATCTTCAGCCTTCCTTGTTAATTAACTTACAGTCCTACTCCAGTACTAGAGGTAAATCTTCCAGTTTTTTTTTTTTTATTGAAGGAGGAATCAGGCTCTTTTTTTTTTTTTTTAAACTGGGAAATAGGCCTAAACCTTGGTTCTAAGTAAAAACTATTCTTTTCACAATCATCTGAAACCTGACTTGGTAATGTCTCAGGATTCTATCTCAGTAACAGCAATCTTTCTGGACTTGTCTTTCTTTCCTGGCACACATCCCTAGACAGCTGTCCAAGAGAGGCTTTTCTCTTTCTTGCTCAGTGTCTTCTTGTCTTCAAATTCCTCTTGTTTTCTGAATTCCCCTAGTTTCTCTAAAATAGCCTTCTCTTTGCTCTTCAAAGCTGCATTCCCCAAAGAAATAACAGCATACAGTGGTCATATTACATGTATACACATTAGTATCTCTAAAACCCAATTGACTTTTGTAGCCTAGTTTCCAAATCAAGCTAAACAGAAATTTTTGAAAGGTGTTTGTGTGGCAGGTACTAGGGGTAGTTGACAGTTGTGTTTAAACCACAGCTAGCTCTCATACCTTGGTCTGAGGAAGGAAATAATTAGAATTCAAAGGTTTTAAAGACCATAAAGATAATATGTAGGATGACTTACCAAGTAAATGGGGGTCAACAGGAATTGTATGCTTTCAGCACACATAGAATTCAGCTTTCTTAACCTTCTTGTTGGGCTGCCCTGCTGTCAGCTCTTGAAGTTGACAGAACCAGTTAATTTTATTTATTTTTATTTACCGATTTTTAGAAAGAGAGAGAGAGAAACATCAGTTTTTGTTTTTCTACTTATTTATGCGTTCACTGGTTGATTCTTACATGTGCCCTTGGCTTATTGGGACGGTGCTTTAACCAACTGAGCACTTGGCCAAGGCAGAACTGATTTTTTAAATCTACACAGAACAGGAGGGAAGTAAGCAGCTAACTTGTTAATAGCAGAAGCCTAACCAAGAAGGGAAAATAATAGAATATTTGGTTTGTATAAACTGAGACTAACAAGTTTCTTTATGGATTATATATCAACTTTCAGCCATTTAATTGGCAACTATAGGCATAAATCCAAAGCTTTCTTTTGTATCTTGAGATTCCAGATCTAGAAGTTCTCAGTTGCTGCTATTTTATACTCGTACTTTTTGTGGGCTCTCAATGAGGGTTGAGCATCCACCATTGGCTTCTTTGTTTTTCCCTACGTTTATGAACTTGTTCATTACTTGTTTATCAATTTGTTCTTACTTCTATGGATGATTACTTTTCAGAATCCACTGTGGTACCTAGCTTAGTTACCCTGTGTGGGCATTCATTAAATACATAAATGCCCCATTATGTAAATTGAATAACTGTGCATATGAATGACCACTTTACATCTCACTGGCAATGCACCAAATTCTTGTTGGTTTTGTTATCAGGAGCTAGTTTTGGCCCTAAATGGTGTGGCTCAGTTGGTTGGGTGACTTCCCATGAAGTGAAAGGTCGCAGGTTCCATTCTCAGTCAGGACACTTGCCTGGCTCGAGGGTTCCATTCCCGGTTGGGGCATATACAAGAGGCAACCAGTTGATGTTTCTCTTTCACATAAATGTTTCTTTCCCTCTCTCCCTCCCTTCTTCTCTCTTTAAAAATAAATAAATAAAATCTCTTTCAAAAAAGAGCTAGTTTTGGAGTGATGTGATTCCATCATCCTGGTTCTAAAGCAGTGATTTAAGTGCTATCTACAGATGCAAATACTTTAGACTGGTGGCTCTCAAATTTTAATGTGTATCAGAATCACCTGGAGGGTTTGTTGAAAGCACGTTTCTAGGTCCTATCTCCAGATTTTCTGATATGGGAGATCTAAAGGTGGAGCCTAAGAATTTGCTCTTCTAACAAGTTTCCAGGTGATGCTGCTGCTGGTGGTCTGAGGACCACACTTTGAAAAATCACTGCTTAGGGATTTTTCTACTATTTCAGAAACATGCCCTTAAAGGACAGATGGTTACATCAGAAAGGAGGGTGGGTGGAAACCTTCAAGGAGATGACAGGGTTTGGTGGACCCTTTTATATATATATAAATTATCTCTGTATGAGGGTGTGAATTTGCTATTAAAAATAATGTGGCCTTTTTAGAGGATCTGAGATACTATCATAAATGAACATGCAAAGAATTAAAAGCAGAACCTCTAAGTCTGCAAAATATTCATATATTTAATCATTATGTTATATACCTTAAATGAATAAAATGTTATATGTCAATTAAATGTCAATACATGGGGGCTGGGGGAATCCTCTAAATCTTCTTACTGCTAATGAAAATTAAAGACTTAGAAGAGGAGCTCGCAGAATAGTGTAAGAGTGTGAATGTTGTTATCTGTTAGGTAGCTGAGGTGGCTAAGAAAGGACCTGAGCCAGAAAAGTCCAATTAAGGGCTCACTGTGATCAGGCATTCTGGGCCCAAATGGACAACAGACCTAAGGAAAAGGGTAGAAGGGCTTTTAAAGACTGTAGCAGACCCCCTGGGGAGGGTGAGTCACCCTGCTGAGCTGCTCCAGGTGTCCAGGTGTATCTGATCGATCGGGGAGGGCTGATTCTGTAGAAAGCTTGAGGAAGAGGGATTGGGGCAGTGAGGATTCAACCAGTTTCCAGAGGATACCAGTAGCTATGCCTCAGTTGCTTCTAATATGGGGAATCTGGTGGTGGGATATTTAGCTGGTGATACCTTCTTTGTTCCAGCATAGGCAGTGGGTTAGGTTCATGTCCCAGTACATTCTAACATTATCTAAGATACTCGACTTAAAATTCTTACTCTGCCACTTACCATTTAATGAGTGATTTTGGAGTATATAACTTCATTGGGTTATTATTATAGTATTAAATGAGATAACAAGTGTGAAATGCTCTGATTATGGTAACTGTCCATCAGTTATTTTGATAAAAGCTGACCTCTTCAGTTGATTTTGTACACTCAGGAATCTTTTCAGACTCAATGGGTGGTAAGTTTTATGCAAAGTCATTATTCATAAAATAATTATATCCTAACATTTGCAGTCCTGTGGATGCTGTAGAAATGCAGACATAGAAGATGTGGGTCCTGCTCTCCATGTACCTAAAATTTGCTTAGAAAGTTAGAATTCTCTCCATTGAAAGTACCAAAATACCATATTAAGTGTAGGATAAACTGTGACATTTTTAACATGAGAAGCCCAGAGGCAAGGCAGTGGTTCAATGCAGTTGTCAAGGTTCTGGATTCTTTCCCACAAGCACATTGCAAACTTGCCCCCTGGACCAGGATTGGAATATATGACCATTTTGGCCTTCAGGGAGGCTGAAAAGACAGGTATGACATTTTCAGCTTCATTGGTAGGAGCGGGAAGTGAGAGGTGAGAAGTGAGGTAGGCCACAGAAGCAGTCCACCAAAGCAGATAAGACTGTGATTTATACAAAGATTAGAGACAGTTCCAAGCAATTTATCACTATGCTGAACAGTGTGCACTATTTAGGCCATGGATCAGCAAATGTTTTCTTTTAAAAGTGTGATAGTCAATGTTAGGCTATGAGACCACAAATGGGCTCTCTTTGCAAAGAGAGCAAATGGGCTCTCTTTGTTTTTTTTTAACAACCCTTTAAAAATGTGAAAACCATCCTTAGCTTGCTGGTCATATAAAAATAGGCTGTAGTTTGCCAGCCCCTGCCCTGAAGGCTCAGAGGAGAGGGAGATCAGTGAGACTGAAGTCATGGTTTTGAAGCTTCCTGAAATTCTGGGATTTGATTGGTGCTTTGAAAGATGGATAAGATTTAGATTAACAAAGACTCTTAGGTATTGTTTCCATGTTTTGGCTATTGTGAATAATGCTGCAGCGAACATAGGGGTACATATATCTTTAAGTATTTTCACATTTTTGGGGTAGATAGCCAGAAAGGGAATTACTAAAGGAATTATATGTTAGCTCTACTCTCAGTTTTGGGGGGAATTACCATACTGTTTTCCATAGAGGCTGTACCAACTTACATTCCTACCAGCAGTGTACAAAGGTTTTCTGTTGTCCACATCCTCTCCAACACTTGTTATTTCTTGTTTTATTGATCGGAGCCATACAGTAGAATACTACTCAGCCATAAAAAATGATGAAATATTGCCATTTGTGACAGCATGGATGGACCTTGAAAATATCATAAATGTCAGATGGAAGAAGACAATAATCATATGATTTCACCTATGTGTGAGATATAAAACAGAAAGCAACAAATAAACAAACTCATAGACACAGAGAACAGTATGATGGTTAGCAGAGGGGAAGGGGGAGGGAGAGAATGTAGAGGGTAAAGAGGGTCAAATATGTGGTATCAGAAGGAGACTGACAGAAAACTGTACTTGAACAATAATTAAATTTTTAAAAAAAGAAAAAAGAGGAGGAGACTAAACTTTGGATGATAAGCACATAATTTAATATATAGATGATATATTTTGAAATTGTGCATCTGAAACTTATATAATGTTATTAACCAGTATTATTCCCCAAAATTTAATTTTAAAACGATTTAGATTGAGAGATTATGTTCTCTGTGAAGGGAGTAGTGAATGAAGAAACAAACCTGTGATACCACAAAACAGCTGTGTGTTACATGCAAAGAGTGGAGAGCAGCAATACATTTGTAGATGAAACGGGCTAATTGCAAGTCAGAGTTAGGGAGCACTGTGGAATGAATAGCTGCACTGCCTTAGCCACTGACGAGCCAACCTGCTAAGTAGCTCTGAGAAATAAAGATGCTCTTTTGGCATAAAGCCTCTGTGTTGACTTGGAGCCCAAGGAAGCCAGTGTCTCATGTAACAATTGGCTCTTCAGTAGGAGCTGTTGCTACTGTGACTAATTAAAGGACAAACATCATGAGTTTAGGATAACGAAAACAACTGGTCTCTTAACCATACCTATACCTAAAGATTATAACTCATGTTCTATATGTGTTATTGTTATTGGCAACAAGGAAGAATTGCAACAACTAATGCTAAGTCATTTATTCACCGAACATTTGTTGAATGCTTTCTGTGTGCCAGGCCCTAGAGATACAAGTGGAGAAGCTCAGTCTAGAGGGAGAGAAACAATGTATGTAGACATAATTACAATAGAGTGAGATAAAGGTTAGAAAATATATGTGCAAGGAACTGTGGATGCCTAGAAGAAGGAACCACAAGTTCATCTTGATTTAAACTTTCAAGTTGACTCAGTCTGATTATTGCTGTCCTTCAGTGCCATAGATTATATTTTTAATCCTAGACGATTACTTTACAGATCTGTACCATTGATTACAAAGAGGTCTGTGTGAAATACTGTTTTTGAGTTGAATCCAATTCATCATCTTTCCAGAAAAAGCAATTTCAAACATTCTACTGCTGCTACTAAGTTTTTAGGAACCTCTTTATGTGCAAGTATATAGGTGTAGTGTTGCTTGGTCACTTCATTTTGTGCTTTCCCACTATGCTGGTATGAATATTGCTTCTAAAAAACTATTGTTTTCCTCAGTAAAAGTTGCAGAAAAGAAGATTGTGTGGTAGGCAAAATAATGGTCCCCCCAAAGAGACCTTATCTTAGTTCCTTATGAACCTGTGATCTATTGTTACATTCTGTAAAGGGTGGGGATAGTTAAAGTTGCAGATGGAATTAAGGTTGCTAATCAGATGACTTTAAAACAGGGAGATTACCTTGGATTATCAGAGTAGAGGCAACATAATCACAAGTGTCTTTAAAAAGTGGAAGAGAAGTATAAAGGACCCATGGACAAAACAAAGGGGGGTGGAAACAGGAGGTGGGGAGGACTGGGGGCTTGGGCTGGGATGGGGGGTAAAAGGCAGAAAACTGTACTTGAACAACAATTAAAATAAAATAACATTTAAAAAAGTGGAAGAGAGACACAGAGGAGGTTGGATTGATATGAGACTCAACCCACTTTTTCTGACTTTAAATATGGAGAAAGGGGGCCACAAGCCAAGGAACACAGGTACCCTCTAGATACTGGAAAAGGCAAGAAAATGGATTCTGCTGATATTAGTTTATTAAGGCTGCCATAACAAGTACCATAAACTAGTGACTTATACCATAGAGGCTAGAAGGCAGACATCTAGGTGTTTGCAGAGTTAACTTTTTTCTGAGGCCTCTCTCCTCGGCTTGTAGATGTCTGTCTGTTCCCTCTGTCTTTACATGGTTTTTCCTGTGCGTGTTTCTGTGTCCTGATCACCTCTTCTTATAAGAACACAAATCATACTGGATTAGGGCCCACCCTAATAACCTCATTTTAACTTAATTACTTCTTTGAACACCATATTTCCAGATACAGCCACAGTATGAGGTGCTAGGAATTAGGACTTTGACATAAAATTTTGGGTGGAGGGGCACAATTCAGCTCATAACACTCCCATGAAGCTTCCAGAACAAACATGGTTCTGCCACTTTGATTTAAGACTCCTGACTTCTAAAACTAAAATAAATTTGTGTTGTTCAAGCCATCAGGTTTGTGGTAATTTGTTACAGAAAATTAGAAAATGAGTACAATTATAAGTAACCTGAATTTATTAGTGGGAGACTGACTAACTGAACGTGGAAAATCTATACAACAGAATATTATACAGCAATAAAATAGTGAAATAAATATCCATCGACAGGTAAATAGATGAACAAAATGTAGTATATACATAAAATGGAATATTATTCATTTTAAAAGGGAAGGAAACTCTGACACGTGCTACAACATGGATGAACCTTAAGACATTATGTGAAGTGAAGCCAGTCACAAAAAGGCAAATACTATTTGATCCCGTATATGTAGTATATGCATATAATGATTTATGCAGAGTAGTCAAATTCATGGAAACTCAAAGTAGAATAAAGGTTGATAATGGTTGCCCGGGGTTGGGGGAGGGGGAAATGAGGAGGTTTTGAATGGGTGTAGAGTTTTAGTTTTGCAAAATGAAAGAGTTCTGGAGATTGGTTGAACAGCAATTGAATATAATGAACACTAATGAACTCTACACTTGAAAATGATTAAAATGGTATATTTTATGTTATTTTATCCCAATTAAAAAGTTTTAAATAGTGAAACAATGACATTGTTTTAAAAGGCAATGACAAAAAAATAGGTGTAGTGTGAAGTGCTTCTGTTCCATATTTTAGAGAAAGTATATATATGTGTAATGCTTTATGTACATAGAATATCCCTGAAAAGATATTCAAGAAACTGGCATAGTGACTACTTCTGGGACAGGGTAATAGAGAACTAGGAGGTGGGGGTCAGTGATGGGAAGAAAAATTAAACTCTTGGACACCTTCTGAATCTTGTTTACCATGTATACATCTTACACATTGAAATAATGTTTTTTACAGAGCTCATAGACACAGATTAGTGGTTACCAAGAGGTGGACAAAACGGGTGAAGGAAGTCGAAAGGTACAACCTTCCAGTTATTAAAAACATAGGTCATAGGGATGTAATAATTTTAAAAAGAAATAATGGCTCTTAAATGTGTCACTTGGAGTTAGGGACTACAGAGAGTTTTCTCATTTAGGTTATCCTTAGGCTATGAAATCCCTTTGTCAATCCAGTTACGCTCAGATACCAGAATAAACACCACCTACTTGTCTTTGCCTTTAAAGGGTTAAAAGATTTTAGTCCCAAAGTGGTGATCAGGCTTTAGGGTACACATATACAGCTATACCTCATCAGCTTCAGACCCCGTCAAACCTGGTACTCTTCTCATTTTGCATTTAGATGAGAACAAAATGTTTCAACACTTGGTGCTTGCTTGGGACACGTTGTACTTGCTCGAACTTGTATGAGTCATGATGCCGCCCCTCAAAAGAAAATGCTCCTTCACTCATTGCTTGCTCACCACTCTTCGGTTTCTGCACTCATCTTGAATTCCGTTCCTGAACAAATTAACAATGCATACTGAAGTACCACTGTATTTTATTGTTTGATGTCGAACAGTATGTTTTCTAAACCTCTGGTTTCTTTAAGAACAACTGCAGCATATTCACTCAGAAACCCCAAAAAAGTTGCATAGAGAAAAGATGGAGGAAAAATAAAAGACAAATGCAATAGTCAATGTTTTCTGTTTCTTAAAATCACATACCCTAAAATGAATAGAATCAGAGATTTAATAGTAACAACAGGTTTTGACTCTTGTGTACTTATTATTTCTTAAGACTTCTGCCTGCACCTCTTCAACAAATGGTGTTGGGAGATCTGGTCAGCTACATGCAAAAAAAAATGAAATTTGACCACCAACTTACACCATACACAAAAATAAATTCAAGGTGGATAAAAGACTTAAATATAAGTCGTAACACCATTAAAGTCCTACAGGAAAACATTGGAAGGAAAATCTCAGACATTCCATGCAGCAATATTTTCACCAATATGTGCCCTAGAGCAAGGAACATAAACGAAAGAACAAACAAATGGGACCTCATTTAATTAAAAAGCTTCTGCATGGCTAAAGAAAACAGCATTAAAATGAAAAGAGAGCCAACCATGTGGGAAAACATATTTGCCAATGACACCTTGGACAAGGGCTTGATCTCCAAAATACATAAAGAACTCACACAACTCCACTCCAAGAAGACAAAAAACCCAATTAAAAAATGGGCAAAAGACTTGAACAGACGCTCCTCCAAGGAGGACATACAGAGGGAGCAGAGACACATGAAAAGATGCTCAGCATCACTAGCCATCAGAGAGAGGCAAATTAAAACCACAATGAGATACCACTTTACACCCGTCAGAATGGCCATCATAAACAAAGCAGCAAACAAGTGTTGGAGAGGATGCGGATAAAAGGGAACCTTAATGCACTGTTGGTGGGAATGCAGACTGGTACAGCCACTGTAGAAAACGGTATGGAATTTCCTCAGAAAACTAAAAATGGAACTGCCTTTTGACCCAGCAATTCCACTGCTGGGATTATACCCTAAGAGCCCCGAAACACCAATCCGAAAGAACCTAGGCACCCCAATGTTCATAGCAGCACAATTTACAATAGCCAAGTGCTAGAAGCAACCTATGTGCCCATCGGCAAATTAGTGGATCTAAAAACTGATACATTTACATAATGGAATACTATGCAGCAAAGAGAAAGAAGGAGTTTATACCCTTTGTGGCAGCATGAATGGAACTGGAGAGCATTATGCTAAGTGAAATAAGCCAGGTGGTGAGGGACAAATACCGTATGATCTCACCTTTAACTGGAACATGATCAACAAAAGTAAAAAGCAAACAAAATATAACCAGAGTCATTGAAATTAAGAACAATCTAACAACAGCCAGAGGGGAGTGGGAGGGGACAGTGGGGAGAAGGGTTTTCAGGAACTACTATGAAGGACACATGGACAAAACCAAGGGGGAGGGTGGAAGCAAGGGAGGAAGGTGGGTTTGGAGGGGGTAGGGGAAGGGGTGGGGAGCAAATAGAGACAACTGTAATTGAACAACAATAACATAATTTAAATTATAAATAAATAAATAAATAAATCACTGCTAAAAAAAAAGACTTCTGCCTGCAAACTGTTAGGTAACTGCACAAGTTAGATTTTAATGCTCTTTAAAACATACTTCTTAGTCCTTGCACTGGATATTCCATATGATTGCAATGTCTTATTACTGTAATTGTTATGTAGAAGATGTTCTTGATACTACTTGTTATATATGGATGTGTTTTCCTTACCAACAACCTTAGCCCATGTTTTTCTCCAAACAATACTTGGCCAAAGGGCACACCTGGCTACACAGCCATATCCTTATATTTTGTGGGGTTTTGGATATCCGTTAAAAAAGCAAAACAAAACACTATTTCTGGAACCTGTTCAGTATCTTTCCTTTGGTTTGGAGTTTTACTATAGTTAATCAGCACCCAGCAAAGTGCTTAGTATATAGTAAGGGTACAATAAATGATAACAAATAACTCACTGTGAGCTTAGTACTTCAGGAGTATATAGGGAATACAAATTTGACTCTATTTAGAAGTGAAAAACTTACAATTTTATAGAAGCAAAAATTCCCTAGATGGCAAAAATTTCTTTGAAAAAGAATGCAACTCAAATGCATAAGCCTTTTACATGTAGAAATGAGATTATTTTTACTATAGTAACATTTATTATTGTTGTTGTTAGAAGTAGTAGTAGCTAAGTCATGCTAAGTGCTTCTTTCTTTCTTTCTTCTCTCTTTTGACAGTTACTAAAGGTCATGGGGACTAAGTGCTTTTCTTTTATTATCTCTCATTACACTCTTCCCAACAACCCTGTTGGATAGATGCTATTGTTATGCCCATTTTTATGGATGAGGAAATTGAGCTCAGAGAGATTAGGTATTATGTTCAAAATCACATGGCTACTAAATGGCAGAACCAGATATGAACTCATTAGTTTAGATTTGGACTTCGTACTTTCAGTGCAAGATTTGAGCTTTGTAAGATTTGGGCTTTGTATTTCCAATGCAAGAATATGTGTTTAACTTAATTCTCTTCAAAATTCCTACTGCAGTGGCTGAAGGGACATGAAAAAAAGGAAAGGAGGAAGGGAGGGAGGGTAAGAAAGAAGGGAAAGAAGAGAAGAGAATTGAAATCTGCACTTTAAACAGTGATGATCACCATCCTCATCCTGGGACAATCTTTGGAGGACTCTCCACAATATGAAATTCAGGCAAGACCAGGTTGAGATAAGGGTCCACCACCTGAGAAGTACTGTATCTAAAAGCCCACCTATTCCTAGCTTACAAAAAATGTTTGAAACCAAAAATTATTGTTAATCTATCTGTTGAATGTTAAACAAAGGTCAATTAGGTATTATTTCACCAAAAAGGATTTATTTGGGGGCGAGGAAGAAAGGATTGCATTTGTGTATGTGCGGATGTGGCAAGGCATGTCCATACACTCCACAGGAAGAAGCAGAAAACCCCCTTTTACAGAGGGGAAAAGGAGGTTAAGAGGAGGGGCTGTTACAACCATAGAACTCTGTTGTAAATATGGAATTCTTCCTGTAGGGCTTTCGTGACAATGTAGGGTATGAGAGCTTCTCCCGCAGGCCCTCCCAATTCCTGTCTAGGTTAACCTTATAGTTTTTCTCATTTGACTTAATCATATGCTAATAGTGAAAAAATTCCTAAAGATTAATTATAACCCTTTATAGTCATAAGCAAGACAGTTTGCTCAGCAGAACCCAGGAACAAATCAGGAGTTGGGATTACCAAATACCTGAGAAGACAGAGGAAAGATCTTGAAGTGTCCTTTGTCTTCCGTTAGGATTCTTAGAATTTAATTTAGAACTAAATGTTAGTTGCAAGTAAATACTTATTCCATGAAGCAATTATTTTTATTATTTATAATTATTTTTATTTTTAAGTTCTTAAATTTTTTCTAGAGTCCTTTGAACGTTAACATCAAGATCCAGTGAAGTACGACCAACTATAACTCTTAAACAACTTAGATCAGAAAGAACACAGCTACTAGTATAGGTAAAACCAACAAATGCCAGATGGTAGCCAGGGAAGCAAAGATTTTTCATGCAACCAGCACACTTAAATTGATATCTTGTATACTCATTAATAGGATTTCAATTAATGAGTACACAGTAAAGTCTTAAAATAACTGTAAGAATGCAAGTGTCATTACAAGACCTCTTGAAAGATCATTTTCAAAAAGCTAGTATAAACATGAAATATTTATACAAATGAAAACTAAATCTTAACTAGTGTAAATTAGATTAATTACCTTGTACTTTTCTCTCTTTTTAGTTTGTATATACATGTGGCAGTGACAAATCACTTTTGATCAGCTTAGTATTATCTATGCTATCATCTTTTGTGATATGAGATTTTAGGAGAATTGAAAGCAGCTTTGACTTCTATCTTATAACTGCTTCAAATAGTTTATTGGTTATTTATTAAGCCTTTAGCTTTTATAATCTGCCTTTTAGAAGTCTTCAAGTATTTTCTGACTGATTTTTAAAAAAAAGACAAATGGAGCCTAAATGTTCTTATTTTTCTCCCTCCAAAATGCAAGGGAGTAAGGAATAGACTTTGCATTTGCAGGATTTAGAAAGTGATTTTATTTCATTTTTATTGACATTATTGGGGTGACATTGGTTCACAAAATCATACAGGTTTTAAGTGTACAACTCAACAAAACATCATCTGCATCTGCACAATGCATTTTAAATACTTGGTTGTTTCTGTTTATTTTATAAGAGAGGGAGAGGAAGGGATAATGGAAGATGAGATTTGGTTGTAAGAAAACCAAAGGTAGGCAAAAGATCACAGTTGGAAAAAAAGTAAGAAGGAAATAAACCAGTAGAAGGCAGTTACCAGAAATAATAACTGTGAGCTTTTCTTCCTTTCATGTAAGTTTATTTGCACTCTCAAACTCTTAACCTCTGCAGGTATTCTGCAGGTTGAAACACAGCCCCAGCTATGAAAAATCAAAGTAGGTGTCAATGAGTATAGCCATAGAGTAGTTTGTATAATTAAGTTTCAGCCACAGGTAGTGAGTTTTTGTCTGTTTAACAGCTTTATTGAGATATAAATGATATAAAAAAAACTTCACATAGTTAATATATTCATTTTGATGAATTTAGACATACCCATATACCTGTGAAGCCATCACTATAATCAAGGTAATAAACATATCCACCACTTTCAAAATTTTCCATGTGCCCCTTTGGGATTTTTGATTGTTAGTTTTGTGGTAAGAACATTTAACATGAGACCTACCCTCTTAACAAATCTTTTACATGCACAATAGAGTATTTTTAACCGTAAGGACTGTGTTTACTCTAGATCTTGGCTAGATCTCTAGAACTTACTCACCTTGCATAACTGGAACTTTGTGTCCATTGAACAACAACTCATTTCCCCCTCCTACAACCTTAGCCCCTACAACCACCATTCTACTCCGCCGCTCTGAGTTTGATTATTTTAAATCCCTCAAGTAAATGAAGTCAAGCAGTATTTATCCTTCTGTGACTGGTTTAATAATTTCACTTAGCATACTTTCCTCGAGGATCACCCATGTTCTCACATATGGCAGGATTTCCTTTTTAAAGGCTGAGTAATATTCCACTGTATGTATATACCACATTTTCTGTATTCATTTTCCTGTCAATAGACATTTGGATTGTTTCTGTATCTTGGCTCTTGTGAAAAATGCTACAATGAACATAGGAATGCAGATAATCTCTTTGAAATCCTGATCTCAGTGCTGTTGAATTTACACCCAGATGTGGGATTACTGGATCATGTGGTAGCAAGAAATTTTGATGACATTAGTGCACACATCTCTATGAAGGGGTAGCTGGGTTTCTAGCAGCTGTTCCCTAAACTGCCAACATTTGAGTGGAATTTATTGGGTCACAGTTGGAGCTTTTTCTCTTCTTCTTCCTCCTCTTCTTTTTTTTTTTTTTTTGTGGTGTTTTTAGTCTTAAGGGAAAAATACTCTGTGCTACCAGTTAATTTGTTTTATTCCATTGTCCTGTTTTCCTTATCAATCTTCTACACAGATTTTGAAATAGAATTGTTAGTGGAAGAAAGGTCTTAAATTATTCTTTGGAATCTGTCAGGAAGACTTGAATAGGGCATGTCTTTTGGCTCTTCTTATAATCACTTGTTAGCAGAGGGCTAATGAGACCAAGTTAAGTGATTAGATCTCCCAATCATGTACTTTGTTATATTTTAAAGCCTGTCTCTAAACTCTCATATCAAATATGTACCCTTGAATATGAGGATAAATGAACACAATTCTACCCATTCTGGGAAGAGTACATAGTACATACTATGAAGAGTTAGTAGCACCATCTTTACAGAAAAACAACATCCCATTGCCTGAATTGGAAACCACAGAAATGCTTCAGCTAATCAAATATAATCAGCTTTCCAATTGCCCAACCAATCACTTGTTGGCTTCTTCTTCTTGGCAAAACAGCAATTGCTAATCAGAATTGCAGCTTCTCACCTATGATCTAACACTGATTCAGTGATTTCTGCTGGCTTTTTCCACCAAGTTTGTGGCCCCATTTGTCTGGATCTCTGAAAAGATCTTGTTTCTATTACAGAGCTCTCATTTGGAAGACAATGAATCAGCAGCATTACTTTGCTGTGAATGTGAAGAATCAGAAATCTTTAGTGATTCCAATGTACGTAGGTATATGATTTTATACAGTCTTTGGTGATTCAAGGGAGAGCTTTTTGGGTGAAATGGCTTTTAAATACAACTGGGATAGTACCTAAAGGCAAATAAGTGACTTAGAATGAGTGTGTGTACAAATGGTATGGTATATTTTTTATGTATAATAACTTCTCCTCAAAGCATATCTATAAAAAAACAGAAACATGTTATACCCTGGAACCTTGAGTGAGTCTCCCTCAATAAGGAATATGATTATTTTTGTGTGTGTTTTTTAAAATGGTTAGTAGTCTCCTTTTCCTGGTGACAGTTGCTTGGTATTGGTGTTGCCAGTGTACCTTTTTATTTTAATCCTCACTCGAAGATATGCTTGTTTGTTTTAGAGAGAGTGGAAAGGAGAGAAAGAGAAACATCTATGTGAGAGAAATAAATATCAATCAGTTGCCCCACCATCACTCACCCTGCAATTATGCACCACAACTGGGAATCGAATCTGCAACCTACCCTGACCAGGGGTGTATGCCCTGACTGGGGATGGAACCCATAACCTTTTGGTGTGTGGCATGACGCTCCAACTAACTGAGCCAGCTGGCCTGAGCTGCCACTGTACCCCACATGCATAGATCTAATACATCCTGGCTGTTGATAATGTTAAGCCAAATAGTATTATAATTACTGGCTGGAGAGTCAGCTAGATCATCTCAAATGTAGAACTAACTACATTTTATGACTTGTTATTAATTTTATTTATCTCATCTGGCCTCCAGCATAGTTGCTGAATTATTGCAAATTACCCATGGAATCAGTTTGAAGTTGGAGAATGACTTAAATTGACATATTAAGAATTAATATGTCTTCAATAAGGATAACTGCCTTTGCTAGCCATGACTAAAACAAGATTCTACGAACCTTGATTAAAAAATCTGGTTTCTGTCAACTTCAAGGTGTTTATTGTACATAGTAAGCCCTCTTTAAATGTTGAGGTTTCAGCAGTGGAAGCTTTCCCTTGAAGTAAGCTATTACTCTCAATTATATCACCATAGGACTGCCTTCTCTTTAACTGTCTTCTTTACTTTACATTCATGGCACAATGAAGATGATCACCATTGTAGGACCTCATTTGACTATTACATTGATTTATCTGGTTACACTTCATTCAGCATTGATGAAGAGTCTGGAATGGCATGAAGTCATTTATTGTGACTCATGAATAGCTAGAGTGGTGCTCATTTCCCTAGTTCTTGAAAACATTTACTGATGAATTCACATGAACACTCATCTATTATCAACATTTGCAATGACAGACTTAGGGTAGAAAGGTTATATTCTTTGCCTAGTGTTGTGTGATAAGCAGGGGCAGTGCTGACATCAGATCTCAGCTGACAACCATCAGTGAGCTCATTATCAGCAGGCTGCATCATCATTGATAGAATGGGTACCAGTTCCCTGTATAGTATCCTACAAGATTTATTTTGTTCAGTCTACAGCAGAGCCCCCTGGACTTAGACTGACTTATTGTTTTGGCTGATTTTGTCTTAAAGAGACCATTATATGGCAATGCACATGAAGAATATCTTTATGAAGTTGAATACATGTGGTGGAAAATCACTCAGATTTTAATGATTGTTCTCCCTTAGAAACAATTAATTGGGCATATGTATTTGCAGATTACCTGGATTGCTTTATTTTAGTGCCAGAGCTTTCATTTATTTGAGTTAGATTTGTTTTTCCTCTTCAAGAGGCAAAAGTGGTTACATGTACTTAGCTGGTTTTTTAAAGGTATTGGATCCTCCTCTTTTGTTTGCTCAGGGAGTATTTCCATACTTTTTTTTCTCTCTTCTCAGCTCCCCATTTTCACCTTCACATCAAAGGAGATTGAAGAGCTCCTTTGCAATTTGAAGACTTAAACTTGAAAAAAGAGTTATTTGTAGAGCAAACAGATTAAAATCCCCACTTTGAATTTTCTTCAAAGGAAGTGGTATGGGATCTTAATAACTATTTGAAATAGAAGTTAACTGATGTGAAGAAGAGTAGAAGATAAAGTGAATCCGTGAAGAACTTTTTCTTAAATCTTGGAATAACAGAAATATGAAATTTGGTTAGCTATATTCATTCATTCATTTATTTATGCACACATTCATTCACCAAGCATTGATTGACTGTCATGTACAAATCATCATGCCCAGGGTTATGGGGATTAGGCATAAAATATAGAATCTCCCTAAAAACAAACTTTAAGCAATAAGAAAAATAAGACCTGAGCCCTGGCTGGTGTAGCTCAGTGGATTGAACGTGAGCCTGCGAACCAAAAGATCGGGGTTCGATTCCCAGTGAGGGCACATGCCTGGGTTGCAGGCCAGTTCCCAGCGGGGGACGCACGAGAGGCAACTATACATTGATATTTCTCTCCCTCTCTCCTTCGCTTTCCCTCTAAAGATAAATAAATAAAATCTTTAAAAAACAAAGAAAAATAAGACCTGAGGATCTAATGTAAAACATAGTGACTATAGTTGATAACTCTGTTGTATAATTGCTAAAAGAGCAGATATAAATGTTCTTACCAAAAAAAAAAAAAAGGTAAATATGTGAAGAATGGCTGTGTTAATTAACGAAATGGGGGAATCCTTTTACAATGTATATGTATATCACATCACTACAATGTGAACTTCAAATATTTTACACTTTTATTTGTCAAGTATACCTCAGTAAAACTGAAATTTAAAAAAAAAAAGACTCTACCCTAGGAGAATGTATAACCTATGCTTCAACAAGTTAATTTTATGGATATTCATGGGAAGCCATGAAATGTAGAGGAGAAAATAATTCATATGTCATTCTGGGGGCAGGTGGGCAGGGGGAGGAGAAATCTGTGAATGAGTGGAAACTTGGCTGGAGACAAAGCAGGGATGGCTTTCTCTGGAAGAGGGCTGGCTGTGTTAGATCTCCTGGGGCTTTCCCAGAAGGGAAGAGAGGAGTTTATCAAGGCGTCTGCGCCTTCTCTGGTCCCACTCAGCCTCTAGGGAACCACAAAAGAGTAGAAGCAGCTACTTGTTTCTTCTGCTGTGCACAGGTTGCTGGAGGCCTCCATAATGGGACTGCCTGCCCCAGAGTAAGATGACAATGTGACTAGAAAGGATCATGGAGGAGAAAGATACTAGCCCTAGCTGCAGGAATTTCACTTTGGCTCTAGATAAGAAAGAATTTAGGGTACCTAGGGCAGTTTTGGATACTAGTGGCTGCAGCAGCCACTGAGACTCTTGATTGTCCTTTCATTCCCCATCACCCCATTCCTACTGCTATCCTGCCTTAAAGGAAAAGAAGGGGGGAGGGGAGAAAGGCTCTGCATTAGCTTACATTCCAATTATTGTGTTTGTGGGGGTTCAGCTAGAAACAACTGGACTCATTCCCGTTGTATGTGTTGTTTCTTCTCCAGCCTGGAGGTCAGGAAAATGCTTGTTAATTAGTTTATTTCCTAAGAATACAACTAATTTCTTTGTCTTCTTTCCATGCTCTTCTGACCCGGCTCTCACCCTCTGCAGGAAGAGGGACACATATAGATGGTTATACTTTTTTTTGTCTATTCATTTATTTGCTAGGATGTTATATCCTTGTAGGGAATGCAGTTTTACTCTGTGCAATCAAAATAGCTTTTATGTTTACATAGCCCAGTGAAAGGAAGAGATGTTAGCCTTTTGTTATTAAAGGAAGAAAAAAAAGCCACCCTGTAGAATGTGGAGAAAGCAGACAAAAAGAAAATCTAAAATGTAAGAAAATGTAGAGAAAAAAGCCACCCTGTAGAATGTGGAGAAGGCAAAAAAAAAAAAAACCTAAAATGTAAGAATTACTTAGTTTAGAATACTTCACAAGAACTGTAGATCTGCATTCTCCTTTAGGGCAGGACAAATGTCTTAGAATATAATAGTATCCTTCTAGGTGGCAGCTTTTTTGGAGGTTTTCACACACTCATTTTGTGGAGTGGGAGAATGGCTTTGGAGAGAGAATATTTAACCTAATACTAAATTCAAGATGAAGGATTTAAGAATTTTAAAAAGTTGTTAACATTAAGATAAGCCCTGCCCTGGCTGGTGTGGCTCAGTGGATTGAGTGCCAGCCTGTGAACCAAAGGGCCGCAGGTTCAATTCCTAGTCAGGGCACATGACTGGGTTGCAGGCCAGGTCCCCGGTAGGGGGCACTTGAGAGGCAACCACACATTGATGTTTCCCCCTCTTTCTCCCTCCCTGCCTCTCTCTAAAAAGAAATAAAATAGCCCTGGCTGGCGTAGCTCAGTGGATTGAGCACGGGCCTGCAAACCAAACAATTGCGGTTCAGTTCCCCGTCAGGGCACATGCCTGGGTTGCAGGCCAGTTCCCAGCAAGGGACTCACGAGAGGCAACCATACATTGATATTTCTCTCCCTCTTTCCTTCCCTTCCCCTCTAAAGATAAATAAATAAAATCTTTAAAAAAAAAAAGAAAGAAAGAAAATCTTAAAAAAACAAAAAAGATAAGCCCTAATCCAAGGCCTACTGTGGGGTAGCCTACCTGTGGAGTTAAGATAGAAGGGACTTGAATCTTCAGGAGTATTCTGAAGCATCTGGTGTTTCTTGTGTGTTTCAAGTTTTGGAATGTGGTGTACAGGATAAAAACAGTGAGTCCTGACCAGGTAGCTCAGTTGGTCAGAGTGTTGCCCTGATACACCAAGGTTGCGGGTTTGATCTCTGCTCAGGGCACATACAAGAATCAACTAATGAATGCATAAATCAGCAGAGCAACAGACTTAGGTCTCTCTCGCTCTCCCTCCCTTTCTCTCTCTCTCTCAAATAAAAAAATAAAGGAGTATTATCATTCCTCAAATAAAAAGAGAAAGAAATGGAGTATTATCATTCCCCGGCCACCAGTCCTCCCTTCCCCCACGTCCTCTGCCCTTGCCCCCTTCCAGTCACTACTCACCCTCCCAGCCATCACCTCCCAGAGGTTACCGGTATTCTGACTTCTTGACCATATGATTTTGATGTGGGCATCAGACTGTGTGCTTTCTTTTTTAATCCTCACCTGAGGGCATGCTTATTGATCTTAGAGAGAGGGGAAGGGAAGGAGAAAGAGTGAGAGAAACATGATGTGAGAAAGAAACATGAACTGGTTGCCTCCCAGACACGCCCTACTGGGAATCAAATCCGTGGCCTTTTGGTTTACAGGATGACACCCAACCAACTGAGTCACACTGGCCAAGGCTATGCACTTTAGAAGACCTTCTCTGACCTCCAGAATCAGGGCTCAGTATCACAATAGTTAAAGAGCTCACACTCAAGTTCAGACAACTTGGGCCAGTGTCCCATCACATACTGGCTTTGTCACTCCACTTCTCTAAGCCTCACTTCCCCCATCTTTGTAAAATGGAAATGATAATAATACTTGTCCATATAGTTATTATAGTTAAATGAGATAATTTGTATAAACTATTTAGAGGGCCTGGCATGTTATCTCTGGTGAGAGCAGGGGCAGGTATAGGATGACATGGTGTCACCATCTCTTCAATGGAGTCAACAATGCCACTGTTGTCTGTGGATACAATTAAGTTCAGCTCTGGAGGGAAGGAAGAGGAAAACGTGGGCATCCTGGCCATCTTTCCTTTCTTTACCATCCTCGATTTGGCTCGTGGCATGACTAAGTTGTGGCAACTTCTAAAATATATGATTTAAATGTATAAAATGGCCATTGAAAGGCTAGAAACTTACTCTTATGCATCTTTATATTTGCCACAATGCCTAGCACAGTAACTTGTAAATTGTATATAGTTAACACTTTGGCTAAAGGAATCTAAAAATGATTCTTCAGGCACACTATACTTTCATGTGCTAGATTTGTATGGGTCTGACTTCTGGTCCTGTTTTTTTTGACCAGAGGCATAGTTTTGAGACATCTTGCATAAGAGGATATAAAATATAGCAGTGAAGTAAGTGTAGTTAGAAGCCAGGAGATTGACCTGATTTACAAAATCAACCAAATAAAAGCTCCAGCTAGCTGAGTTATCTTTCTTCTGTAATCTGAGGTGGGCCTGTTCAGGTGTACTGACTCCTATTTTGGTCTAGGAGAGCAAGGAAAACAGTAGATGGCAGGACTTGTAAGTTTTTTTCATTAATAAAACTGTACAGACTTTTTTTTTAGATTACAGTTTGGAAATAATTTACACTTTGAAAGGTAATAAGCAAGACAATTTATTGAGCACTTACTATTTTCCAGGCATGCTAAATGATTTTTATTCAATTTAGTGTTGAATCCAAGTCTCTGAGGTCAAGTACTTTTAGTATTTCTTGTTTAAAGTTGAAGAAACAGAGACATGCATAAAGTAGGGTGCCCTGCTGGTAATGACAGCCAATTCTGCCTGACATTGTCTGCTTGAGCTCTTAACCTTATGCCAGATTGCCTTTGCCTTTGAATGGAATATTGTCATTCTGGTGCTAGGAGATCAGGGACAAATGAAAGAGTGGTTCTCAATTTGGGCTTTGCACCAAAGTAATTTGTGAACCCTTTCAAAAGCAGACACTCAAATCTCACTTTTGGAAGTTTCTTATTCAGTGCACCTTGGGTGAGGCTCGATATCTTTATCCTCCATAGGTGCTTCTTCATGCAGCCAGAGTTCAGAATCATGGTTCTTAGAAATTCCCTAAGGTGGAATTACAAGATAATACATTTGGGGACATTTGAAGACTGAATTTGGAATATTGTAAAGACACGTTGTTATTCATTAGAAGTGTGGGGAAGGAGGAGGTAGCTTGAAAACAATCAGGTTTCATGTTTCAGATGGGGAGTAAGATAGTATTTATCACTGGAAATTGGATATATCACTGGGGTATTTTATAGCCAGATTAACTCTCCTTTCTTTCTATGAATTTGTCAAGTGCTGCCACTATTGTACTCAAGCAGTCTTTCTCAGCCCTAGTGTGCTCTCCCAGATATCAGTTATCTCAGTGCTTGGGGTGGAGTCCTGATTAAGACAAATGTCATGGGGGAATTGTATATTTAACAAATTCTTAATCTCAATGGAAACTATCCTCTGGGTTTCTCCTAATGCCTTTGGTATTATTATTATTATTATTATTATTATTATTATTATTATTTATTTTGTAATCTCACAGTGTGCTTTAGCAGTAGGGAAGAGGTAGTAATTCTTCTTCTCACTTTAGTTAGGAAAGTTAAGTTACAAAGGCTGTGACTTGCTGAGAACTATAACCTAAATAATGGCTAACATTTGTTGAGCATTAACCATGTACCTGGCTCTATACTAAATGTTTTTACATGCTTACATCTTTGATATAAGTAGTGTTATTTATCCAAGTCTTGAAGAAAACTGAGCTCATTTAGTCTACAATTATTTGTGTCTACTCTGTGGCAGGCACCAGGCTAGGCAATGAGTATCCAGTGGTAAATAAATCAAACCCTGCCCTACGGGGCATACAGTCCATTGAGGAAGATACATGATACAAAAACAAATAAGCAATCAATTATAAAATGTGATAGCACTATAAAAATTACAAATGGGGAATAATAATAAAGAGTAAGAGAATAGCCATTTAGATAAAGGATGGTCAAGAAGGACCTAACATGGTGATGTTTTAGTTCAGAATAGTTAAGGGGTTTGCTTAGTGTCACATATCTAGTGAATAGTGAAGTTCAAGTCTGATTCCCAAGGTTATGCTCCATGCTGCACTGTTTGTCAGATATATACTTAGAATCTACTCCAGGCTTGTGACTGACTCTGCTCTCTGGTCTGTCCATCCAATGTCATGTCCATACCATGACACTGCACCAAATTTCCAGAAGGGGCATTATAATATTTATAAATAATAAATTTTAATAATTAAGGTAATTCTTCAAAAGAAGTCTGCTTCCCAAAATACTTTTTGAAAGAGAGCTCTAGGAGGCAGCAAGGAAAAAGGGGAGCAAAAGGGTTGCAAGCAGTATATAATTCAGCAAATGATAGAGAGACAGCTCCCAAGAAGTAGAAAATCTCTGCTATATCCGCACTAGACTGAGCATGGATATTCATTGTTCCATATTAGATAAACATATTATTTCCTGATCTTGACTTAAAGAACTTGAAGGGTCTGATCCAGGAGCCAAGTGGAAGACCGCTCGTGGAAGAAACTGATAAAGTATTAGATGGTGGCTAGAACTTCAAGGTGCTTGCTTGGAAAGAATGTGAGAGAAAGGGAAACTAAAAAAATATTTTAATATCAATTAAAATCCACTGGAACATTACTCAAATGTGACGTTGCTGTGTTGTAATACTTTTAAATTCTATCATGCAAAGTTAGGTCCAGGTCCTAGGATCAGCTTTATCTCTCATTGCCATACTTGAAAAGTACCACTTCTTCATTTTCTTCCCTATTCATGGGTTTCTATGGTCTCATTCTATGCCTCTACCTTGAACTATTTAAACTGGCTTAGTCTGGAGTAGCAGCAGCAGGCACAATACCAAAAGTGGAGCAGAACCGGTACTTCCTTTACTGGTTATAGTCACACTTCCTTGACTGACCCCTATCCCTTAAGGGCAGGCATGGTCTTAGTTCTGTTGTGTTTATGGTTATCTTTCACTCAGTTATTCTGTCAACAAATAGATACACAGTACCTCCTAGGTGCTATATAGACACTTGCTCATTGATGGGGATATGGTGGTACATATGATAAACATTGCTCCTTTCTTCGAAACAGATTCTAGTAAAGAAAGGTGGCATTAAACAGTTAATCATGTGGTGAATTTTAAAATTATGATTCTGAAAAGAGGAAAGTGCACCATACTATGAGAAAGTATCCTGGGACCTGACCTGCTTAAGGGTTAGTGGTCAAGGGAGGGCTTCCTTCGAGAACTGGTGTTTTGAGTTGTGCCCTGTAAGGTGAGTCAAAGTCAACCAGAGAAAAGTCAAGTGAAGAGAGTGGGGAAAGAAATGCTTACAGATTCAGAAACTGATGGCATGTTGAGGGACCTGAAAGAATGCCAGTGAAGTTGAACATAGAAAGTAAGGGAAGGAATAATGCAAGATGATGCTGACAAGGTCAACAAAGGCCAGATGGTACAGAGTCTTGTAAGCTGAATTAAGGATCTTGGACTTGCTTCTTCATACAATAAGAAGCCATTGAAGAGTTTGTAGCTGGGGAGTGAACATGTTAACACTTTTAAAAGATTTATTTTGCTTCACTATGGAGAATGGACCTCTGTATATATATTTATTTATATTAGCCATAAATAGTTGGGACTTCATTTTTCTGTGATTTGACTTGGTTAACTCATTCTTTGGGGGATGGAGCTCTTAAGAAGGAGGTTGGTGGAAAGGCAGTATGGTATGGTGGGGAAGAGAGCAATTTACCCAGGATAAGTTGCTTTCCTTCTCTAAGTCTCAATTTCCTTACTCAAAATAATGAATATAACAATAGAATAATTGCTTTGTGGGGTTGTTGTGAAGATTAAATGAGTTAATGTCTTCAAAAACACTTAAATTAAGAGCTGGGACATTGTAAACCTATAATAAATGTTAGCCACTGTTACAATCTAACAATCTTATGCAAAGTTTGTTGCTCCTCTAAGAACTACTTATTCTTGGTGGCCCATGGAATAAGTCACATGTGGACTTGTACAGTTACTACCACTGATCCGTAGGAATCTAGCCCAGTCAACTGGTAGAGAAACATCAGGCATAAGATTTAATTTTACAAATGTCATATGGAGATGGAAATAGAAGCTGAAGAATGGTTGCTTGCTTTAACCCTACCTTTGGTTTTCCTTTGAAGCTGGCTTTTCACAAATACCAGTGAGGAAATTTTGACACTTGCAGAAAACTCAGCAGAATGTAGTTAGTTGCTGGGAAACATCTGTATCTCTTTGTTTCCCACAATACTAGGTAACTAATGTGTGTAATTATACTGCTGAGCAAAGCTTCAGGTTGATCAAGATTTAATGGTTGACGGTATTTGAAATGTTAATAATATCTCCTCATAAAATGCTTTTTCAAAAAAGATTGTTCCAGCCTCTCAAAAGATTTAAATACCATTGATTTCTTCATTCAGTGAGATGTAATTTTAGGTCTGGAAACTGGGATCTTCCAATTTTAATATTTTCTAAGAAATTAGTACAAAAAACACAGAAAATGTGCTTTTTCTTCTGCTTTAAAATTTGCCACATTACATGCTTACAGAAATTATCACGGCCTGGCTTTTTTTATAAGTGTCATAGAGAGGTTTGGGTAGGTGGGAATCTGTTCTTAAGATTTACAGTGGATTCAGACCCTGCCCAGGAGGTCTTCGTTTTGTGTGTAAATGCATCTTTTAATTTATTGATTTTTTTTTTTTAAGGAGAGAGGAGGATGGTGGAGAGAGGGAGAGAGAAACACTGATTTGTTGTTCCACTTATTTTTTAAATATACTTTATTGATTATGCTATTACAGTTTTCCCCCTTCACTCCCCTCCTCCCTTCACACCCCCTTCCACTCACATTCCCCCACTTTAGTTCATGTCCATGTATCATACGTATAAGTTCTTTGGCTATATTTTTCCCATACTATTCTTGCCCTCCCCTGTGTATTTTCTGCCTACCATCTATGTTACTTATTCTCTATACCTTTTCCCCCTCTCTCCTCCTTCTACGCCCCTGTTGATAACCCCCATGTGATCTCCATTTCTGTAGTTCTGTTCCTGTTCTAGTTGTTTGCTTGGTTTGCTTTTGTTTTAGATGTGGTTGTTAATAACTGTGAGTTTGCTGTCCTTTCACTGTTCATATTTTTTATCTTCTTTTTCTTAGATAAGTCCCTTTAACATTTCATATAATAAGGGCTTGGTGGTGATGAACTCCTTTAACTTGACCTTATCTGAGAAGCACTTTATCTGCCCTTCCATTGTAAATGAAAGCCTTGCTGGATAGAGCAATCTTGAATGAAGGTCCTTGCCTTTCACGACTTGGAATACTTCTTTCCAGCCCCTTCCTGTCTGCAAGGTCTCTTTTGAGAAATCAGCTGACAGTCTGATGGGATCTCCTTTGTAGGTAACTGTCCCCTTATGTCTTGCTGCTTCTAGAATTCTCTCCTTCACTTTAATCTTGGCGAATGTAATAGTGATGTGCCTTGGTGTGTTCCTCCTTGGGTCCAATTTCTTTGGGACTCTCTGAGCTTCCTGGACTTTCGGAAGTCGATTTCCTTTGCCAGATTGGGGAAGTTTTCCTTGATTATTTGTTCAAATAACTTTTCCACTTGTTGCTCTTCCTCTTCTCCTTCTGGCACCCCTATAATTCAGATGTTGGAATGTTTAAAATGTCCTGGAGGTTCCTAAGCCTCTCGTCATTTTTTTGAATTCTTGTTTCTTCATTCTTTTCTGTTTGGTTATTTCTTTCTTCCTTCTGGTCCACACCCTTGATTTGAGTCCAAGTTTCCTTCCCATCACTATTTTTTCCCTGTACATTTTCATTCATTTCACTTAGCATAGCCTTCATTTTTTCATCTAATTTGTGACCAAATTCAACCGCTTCTGTGAACATCTTCATCACCAGTGTTTTGAACTGTGCAGCTGATAGGTTGGTTACTTCTTCGTCACTTAGTGGTATTGTTTCTGAAGCTTGATCTGTTTTTTTATTTGGGCCAGTGTTTTTTTCATCTTGATGTGCCTCTTACATAGTGAGGGGTGGAGACTTGGGTATTCACTCAGGTGGGGTAACCCACGCCCCTATGTTGTGACGCTGTATGTGGGGAAGGGGTCTGAGAGGGAAAAAATGGCACTTGCTGTGCTCGCTGCCAGATTTCAGTCACTTCCCCCACTTCCCACAAGCAAATTGGGCCCTTCTTGTGCTGATTCTCATGTGGGTGGGCTTGTGTACATTCTAGGACCCTGTGGGTCTCTCCTACAAATTTTCCTGTGAGGCTGGGAGTTTCCGCTCCCCCTTTGTTTCGCCTGGTTTCGAATGTGGGACCACCTGGTCCACCAGCTGCAATCTTGCGCACCCCAGTCCACTAGCCTTCGCCTTGCTGCCACCTTGCTGTGAGTCCTCTCTGCCCCTGCTGCCAGACTGCCCCCCTCCTACCAGTCTGGATGAATGTGTCTTCTTTAACTCCTAGGTTGTCAGACTTCCATACAGTTCAATTTTCTGTCAATTCTGGTTGTTTTTGTTTTTAAATTGTTGTTGTCCTTATTTTGGTTGTGTAAGGAGGCACAGTGTGTCTACCTATGCCTCCATCTTGTCCGGAAACCCTGTTCCACTTATTTATGCATTCATTAGCATGTACATGCCCTGACTGGACATTGAACCCTTGTGTATTGGGATGGTGCACTAACCAACTGAGCTATCTGGCCAGGGCCTAAATATGTCTTCTAATTTAAGAACATAAGAAGGCAAGATTTTTAAAAGGAGTTGTGTACTAAGTGCTACAAAGGTAAAAATTTCTTACACAGAGTTCACTACAATCCAGTTTACTTACTGAGTTTGTCACAGACTTCCTGTGGTAAGATAGTTTACTAATGCTGAATAATTACATTTTTTAAATGAAAGTGTGTTGTTTTTCTCTTGTTCAACATGATGGCTCCACCTGCATAGCTAAGCTGTCTTTTCTGTTACTCATTGCTCTAAGGGAAGACCCAAAAGCATCATCCAAATTGTTCTCGCTACAGAAGGGGTACTGGATGAAAGGAATTGGCCAAAAATTGGGCTTTTCCCAGTGGTTGCAGGAAGATAGAGGTTCTACCATATGTAACTAAGTACCTTCTTTTAAATGTTTAACTAATGCATTACATAGCATTATTACTAAAATGTAAGTGGTATGTAGTCCTGTGTTGATCTAGAAAAATGTTCACATACAGATGCTGTAGCTATGTTGGTTTTTTACTGCACTCCTTCATTTTTTTTCTTTATTGTTTTGTGTTTTCCCTGCCCAGCTTCAAAAAACCATACTGTGGAAGGTATCAAGTCACAATGTGTATTATCTGGAACTGCATGGGAACTGAGCATTTCATTCCTGTAGAAATTTGTTTACCCAAATTTTAGAAGAACGACAACATGGGCTAAGCAAGTTTATTTTATTGTCGTTGACTATTACCTAAAATGGGAAAAGGAACTTAATCCTTGCACTTCTTTACCAAGCACTTAGTATGTGCCACACACTGTTCTAGTTGCTTGAGATGAATCTGTGAACAAAACCAAAGAGCACTGACCTATAAAGCTTATAGTCTGATGCTTGTTACCATTTCACCTTCTGCCTCTGCCAAGAGAAGTGCTGAGTTCAAATCCTAGCATGTCTATATGTTGTCTATAACCATAGGAAGTGATTTCCCCCCTTTGACCCTCATATTTGTCATTGTAAGACTAGTAATCATGTTGTCATGTTATCATTCATTTGGGTATCTCAAAAATCATCCATTGCATTGTCTCTACAAGAAGAAATTTTCTTGTTAATTGCTTGGATCTGTACTCAGAGGAGCCTTATGCAAAATAACTTAAAGACATTTTGTTCCAGGATTTACCTGTACATGTACTCTGGCGTGTTTTTACAACTTATCTGGCTTAACATCAGCAACAATTTGTAGTATGA